>WEIB01000295.1:0-53291 GCA_015476505.1 Urochloa ruziziensis
GGGGACGCCATATCCCGAGGCGTAGGCTTTCCCTCAACACCAACACTCTTGGACCTCGAGCGGCCGCGCCCCGCCCCTCTGCGAGTAGCTTAGGTTCGAGGGTGACGTAGGAGGACGCCGTATCCCGGAGGCGTAAGCTATCCCACGACATCGCCACCCCCTTGCCTTAGCCGTCGACGTCCAACCTCTGTCGCTTCTTCGTACACACAACCAAACATGCCAAAGCGACGAAAATTTGTAGAAAATTGCGAGAGGGAACGAGTAGCGAGAGGTGGAGCGTTCATTTCCCAGGGTAGTGTGCCCTGTGGTAGCCCCCGAGGGAGTTTTTTGTCTTCGGCGGGGCGAAGAAAAATCTCCCTGCCTCGTGCATGGAAAAGTCGTGACCGAAATGATGGAGCGTTGAAGAAACCGTAGGGTAGAAGGGTAGCTTAGCTTTTTTGTCGGGGCGGCGCAGGTGATGCGACGGGTGCCTGGCTCCGCTGCCTCGCGCTGGTGACGCGACGGGTGTCAATTGCTGTCCGCTGCCTCAAGCGCTGGTGAGCGTGATCGGGTAGCCCTGGCTCCGCTGCCTCGTCCCGTCACGGCGTCCTGTCAGTCTCTGTCAGCGTGTAGAGCGTTGCCGTGAGGGCTGCGGCCATCGCTTGCGTGCCGCTTCGCTGAGCCGATGGCGTGCGGCGAGGGCTGCGGCCGTCGACTTGCGTGCCGCTTATCGATGAGCGGGTGTGTTGGCGTGCTGCTAGGGCTGCGGCCTCGACTTGCGTGCCGCTTGCTGAGTGATGGCGTGCTGCGAGGGCTCGGCCCATCGACTTTGCGTGCCTCTCCGCTGAGCGATGGCGTGCTGTGGTTTTTGATGCCGTCCGCCCCACCTTTTTGACGAACACGCAGCCTCGTGACCTTCGCCGTAGTGCACGTCTCTGTCAGTTCGCCACGCGTCGAGCGTGTTTCCTTTCTGAGGGGCGCCCGCTTCCGCGTGCCGTCACGCGCCGTCCTCTCGCCAAGGGGGGGGATCTGTCCCTGAGTAGGGCACGGGGGATGGCTCTGCGCAGAGGGTCAGGCGCTCGCTGTGGAGCGGGTCAAGGCGTGGGTGCTATAAATAGGCTTGACCATGGTGGTAGATCACAAGTGTTGTGAGCCTTTCACGAGTACCATGGGCCTAGAGTTAGGAATGGTAGGGTGGGGCGGAGCTCGCCCTCCTGACTCAGTTCGAGGGTAGGCGGAGCTTGGTGTTAGAAGAATGCTAGCGAAGGGGGAGGCAAATGAAGGAGAAAAGGTGCCGGCCGCATCTGCCTTGTTGGCAACCGCTGCCTCATCTTTCAGCTCGGGCTGATCGATGCTTGGACGGCGGTTGTCCCTGTCGGGAACCGGTGCCTCGTCTTCCCAGCTCGAGCTGGATGGCGTTCAGGCGATGGTTGAACGAGGCAGGTGCTCTGGTCACCCGTCCACGGCGTCCGGTGGCGGCGCGCTTCGTGGCAGAGTGGTCTTGCTTCCGGGTGCGTGCCACGTCTTGATAGGTGGGCGTCGCAGCAGGCGTTGCGCCGCTCATGCCCTCACCATGTTGGTGAAGGTCGTTTCACCAACCGGGGCGCTGCGCGACAACCTGGAGGTCGACGAGGTTCTTTGAACCTTTGCCGCGCCAGCCGTGGAGAACTCCCGTTTGCCTCGGCATATGTGGCCATGTTGGTGTTAGAAGAAAACTAGCGACGTTCCTAGCCGGTCTAGGGTCGCCAGTGTTGAGAAATGGGCATGGCCACATACGTCTTTTCGCCGCGAAGGAGCGGCTTTGTATCTTGTTTATTGTACACGACCGTTCGCCAGTCATGCGTTTATGGCAATAAAGAGCTTCCTTCATCCATTCGAGGGGCGTTACCCTTTCTCTCCGCGAGACAAGCGATGATCCCAATGTTTTAAACTGTACCGAACTTTATTATTATTATTGAGTCGCATGAGCTGATACATGATACACATGATACATGGGTAAGCATGAGGAGCTTAAGGGTAGAAACGACGTAGTTGCTGGATGTTCCAGGCGTTAGTGAAGACTTCGCCCTTCTCGTTGGCTAGCTTGTACGTGCCCGGCTTCAGGACCTCGGCGATGATGTAGGGGCCTTCCCACGGAGGGGTGAACTTGTGGCGCCCTCGAGTGTCTTGTCGCAGCCTGAGGACCAGATCCCCCTTGCTGAAGTCTCGGCGTCGCACCTTCCGCGCTTGGTACTGGCGGAGCGTCTGTTGATATCTTGCCGAGTTCACAGCGCAACGTCGCGCGCCTCGTCCACGCAGTCGAGGGAGTCTCGTCGAGCTTGTTGATTCGCTTCCTCTTGATACGCCCTGAGCCTCGGGGACCCGTACTCTAGATCCGTGGGCAGGATTGCCTCGGCGCCGTGCACTAGAAAGAACGGGGTGAAACCCATGGCTCTGCTTGGGGTCGTTCTAAGGCTCCAGACGACCGAGGGTACTTCGCCGATCCACTTGCGGCCAAACTTGTTCAGTTTGTTGAAGATCCTCGACTTTAATCCCTGCAATATCATGCCGTTGGCCCGTTCCACCTGGCCGTTTGTTTGGGGGTGCGCAACGGCCGACCAATCCACGCGGATGTGGTTGCGGTCGCAGAATTCCAGGAACTTCTTGCCAGTGAATTGGGTGCCGTTGTCAGTGATTATTGAGTTCGGCACCCCGAATCTATGGATTATGTCGTCGAAGAACTGTACCGCTTGCTCAGATCGAATGTTTGTGATGGGCCGGACCTCGATCCACTTCGAGAACTTGTCGATGGCAACCAGCAGGTGAGTAAAGCCCCCGGGCGCTTTTGGCAACGGACCCACGAGATCCAATCCCCACACGGCGAAGGGCCATGTGATTGGGATGGTTTGTAGCTCGTGCGCCGGGAGGTGTGTCTTGCGGGCGTAGAACTGGCACCCTTCACAGGTACGCACGACCTCTATCGCGTCGGCAACCGCCGTGGGCCAATAGAAACCTTGTCGGAAGGCGTTGCCCACGAGGGTTCGGGCCGCCGCGTGATGCCCGCATGTTCCTGCGTGGATGTCTCGTATCAACTGACGCCCTGCAGGAATGGGGAGGCAGCGTAGCATCACCCCAGAAGGGCTGCGCTTGTACAGCTCGCCGTCGATCATGGCGAATGACTTAGCTCGTCTGGCGATGCGCCGCGCCTCGGTTCGATCCGAGGGTAGCGTGCCATGGTCAATCCAGTCTATGTACTGGTGTCGCCAGTCTTGTGGGGCTGGGGGTCCGTCGATTTCCATCGCCTCTTGCTCGTCAGGCGGAGGCGTCCCCGGTTGAGGGGTCTCGATGCCTTCTGTCGAGGGATCCTCGTCCATCGGCTCGTCCATCGTCGTATCCGACGCTGGGGGCTCGATGGAGGGTCTCGAGCAGTCGCGGGCGAAGACGTTCGGGGGGACTGTGATTCGCCCCGACGCAATCTTGGCCAACTCGTCCGCTTCTTCGTTGTACTTGCGCGCGATGTGGTTGAGTTCGAGGCCGAGGAATTTGTCTTCGAGGCGTCGCACTGCGTGGCAGTATGCTTCCATCTTCTCGTCGTGGCAGTCCGAGTTCTTCATCACTTGATCCACGACTAACTACGAATCCCCCCTAACATCGAGGCGTTTGATGCCCAGCTCGAGGGCAATACGGAGCCCACTGAGGAGGGCTTTGTATTCCGCCATGTTGTTGGAGGCGGGGAAATGCAGCCGCACCACATAGCGCATGTGTTCTCCATGCGGTGAGATGAAGAGAAGCCCTGCCCCCGCTCCGGTCTTCATCACAGATCCATCGAAGTACATAGTCCAACACTCTGCCTGTATCTGGGGCGGGGGTAGTTGAACGTCTGTCCACTCGGCGACGAAATCCGCGAGAACTTGGGACTTGATGGCTTTGCGAGGTGCGTACGTGAGCGTTTCGCCCATCAGTTCCACCGACCATTTGATGATCCTCCCAGACGCGTCCTGGTTGCGGACTATCTCCCCCAAAGGGAACGACGAGACCACGGTCACCGGGTGCGCCTCGAAGTAGTACCTCAGCTTCCTTCGAGCCAGCACAATCGCGTAACAGCTTTTGGATCTGCGGGTACCGCGTCTTGGTCTCTGACAACACTTCGCTGATATAGTACACGGGTCGTTGTACCGGCAGCGCATGGCCTTCTTCTTCTCTCTCTGCTACGATGACCGCGCTAACCACTTGGGTTGTCGCAGCTACGTATAGGTAGAGCGTTCCCCGTCCCTTGGTGGCGTAAGGATGGGTGAACTTGAGAGCGACGCGACGAGCTTGTCGAGGGCTTCCTGTGCCTCTGGGGTCCAGGAGAAGCGTTCGTGCTTTCTCAGGAGCCGGTACAGAGGTAAACCCTTTTCCCCTAGCCGAGATATAAAGCGACTCAGTGACGCTAAGCACCCCAGGACCCGTTGGACTCCTTTCAAGTCTCGGATCGGGCCCATCCGTTCGAGAGCAGCAACCTCCTCGGGGTTGGGTTCAATGCCTCGCTGGGAGACTATGAAACCCAACAACATGCCTCGCGGCACTCCGAAAACGCACTTCTCCGGATTGAGCTTTACACCGGCGGCCCGGAGAGCCTCGAAAGCGGCTCGCAAATCGTCGACCAAGTTGTCTGCTTTTTTGGATTTTACGACGATGTCGTCGACATATGCTTCCACGATGCGCCCGATCTGGTCTTCGAAGACCCGAAGCATACATCGCTGATACGTGGCTCCCGCGTTTCGAAGCCCAAACGGCATCGTAGTGTAGCAGTATATGCCGAAGGGGTGATGAAAGAAGTCGCGAGTTGGTCGGATTCTTTCATCTTTATTTGGTGATAACCGGAATACGCATCAAGGAAGCAGAGGAGTTCACACCCCGCGGCGGAATCTACGATTTGATCGATTCGTGGCAAAGGAAACGGAACTTTGGGACATGCTTTATTTAAACCGTTATAGTCCACGCACATCCGCCATTTCCCATTCTTTTTCATAACTAATACAGGGTTAGCTAGCCACACGGGATGAAAAATTTCCCGATCGCTCAACGCTTCTGTTCGTCAAAGCGCCGAAGGCGTTGGCACACCGGCCTGGAGTTGGGCTGGATATCAAGGGAGTGCTCGGCGACCTTCCTCGGTATGCCGGGCATATCCGAGGGGCTCCACGCGAAGATGTCGGCGTTGGCGCGGAGGAAGTCGACGAGCACCACTTCCTATTTGCGATCGAGGGTGGAGCTGACCTTCAACGTCTTGCCGTCAGGGTTGCTGGGGTCGAGAGGTACGTCCTTGGTCTGCTCGGCTGGCTCGAAGCTGCCAACGTGCTTTGGCGCGGGGTTGTCGATCTCGTGAACCATTTCTTCCAGACGGGCCACACAAGCTTCATCTTCAGCGAGTGCCTCAGCGTGTTCAACGCACTCGACGTCGCACTCGTAGGCGTGCTCGAACGAGGGCCCCACGGTGATGACTCCCTTCGGGCCCGGCATCTTCATCTTGAGGTAGGTGTAGTTCGGGATGGCCATGAACTTGGCGTAGCACGGTCGCCCGAGAATGGCGTGATAGGCTCCCCGAGACCCTACTACCTCGAAGGTGAGGACTTCCTTGCGGAAGTTGTCCGGTGTCCCGAAGTAGACCGGCAGGTCGATCTGCCCGAGGGGCTGAACCCGCTTCCCCGGGGTGACGCCGTGAAATGGCGCCTTGTTCGGGCGCAGCTGGTCCCTGCCGATCCCCAGGAGCTCTAGGGTGGGAGCATACATGATGTTGAGGCTGCTGCCTCCGTCCATGAGCACCTTGGAGAAGCGTGTGTTGCCGATGACAGGGTCGACGACGAGCGGATATTGCCCCGGATTCGGAATGAAATCAGGGTGATCCTCTCTGCTGAAGGAGATGGTCTCCTCCGACCAGTCGAGGTACTTCGGGGCCGCCCGGTGCACCGCCAGGACCTCTCGACGCTCGCGCTTGCGCTGTCGAGACGTCATGTTGGTCGTGGGCCCCCGAAGATGAAGAACACATTCTCCACCTGGGGGAATCCGCCCTTGTCCTTGCCGTCGGCGTCTCCCTTCTCGTTGTCGTTCTTCGCGGCCACGCGGTTGTAGTATTTCTTCAACATCTCACACTGCTCGAGGGTGTGAGTGACCGGGCCCCTGTGGTACGGGCACGGTTTCTTGAACATGTCGTCGAAGACCCCCGGGCCTCGAGGCTGACCTCCTGGGCCCTTGCGGGCGGGGTCCGCCGCGAGGGCTTCGTCGGAGTCGTCGTCTGGCTCCGGTACTCGCGGCGCTTGCTGCGCCTTCTTCCCTTTCTTCCCCTGCTTCATCTTTTGGCGGGGGCCTTGGGCTTGCTTCCCTCCGCGGGCGCTCCTTCTACGTGCTTCCCCTTCTTGTCGACGAAGTTGGCGCCCTCTGCCTCTTCGCCGGAGGCATAGCGCGTGGCGATGTCGAACAACCCACTAACGGTAGTGGGGGGCTTTCGCCCGAGTTTGCGCACCAACCCTCGATTCGTCGTGTCCAAGAGGAAGGCGTGAAGCACCTCCGAGTCTCCGACGTTCGGAAGGTTCGTGCAGCACTTGGAAAAGCGGCGAACGTGATCCCGCAGGGACTCGCCGGGCTTCTGGCAACATTGCCGTAGGTCCCAGGGATTTCCCGGGCGCACGTACGTGCCCTGGAAATTGCCCACGAAGGTGTCGACAAGATCGTTCCAGTCATGGATCTGGTTCGGGGGCAGCTGCTCCAGCCATGCTCGCGCTGAGTCCGCGAGATGGAGGGGCAGGTTGCGGATGATGACTTCATCACTGGACGCACCACCCAGCGTGCATGCCAGGCGATAGTCGTTGAGCCAGACTCGAGGGTCGGTCTCTCCGGAGTACTTGATGATGGTGGTCGGTTGCCGAAACCGTGGAGGTATCGGTGCCGTCCGGATCTCGCGGCTGAACACCCGAGTACCAGGAGGTTCCGGCGATGGGCTCTTGTCTTCACGGCTGTCGTAGCGGCCTCCACGTCGAGTGTGGTACCCGTGGCCGATGGTGGCGTTGAGCTTCCTTTTGTTGAGGATGTGGCGGGCATCATCTTTGCCGGCGCGTGTGTCCAGCATGCGTTCCTTCAAAGGAGCCTTCATCCGGCTCTTGAGAGGAGTACGCATTGACTCCGCCCGGTCTTGCGCTCCGCCTACGACTCCCGTGCTGTCGGAGCATCTCATACGCGACGCGGAGCTCTCGGCCTGTTGTACCGCGGCCTGTTCGATCAGGGCCTGCGCCTCGCGGCGCAGGTTGCGGCCCTGCGGCGTCGATGGCTCCGGCATCGCTCGTATCAGCATAGCCGCGGCGATCAACTTCTGGCTGGTCCTTGCCAGGGCTAGAGGGTCATCCCCGTGGTCGTCGGCCATGATTTGCGCCTGTGCGGTGCGCGCCACCTCATGCGCGAAGTTGCTGGGCCCGGATCGCCCCGTTTCGAGGGCTGCGCGCAGCCGTCGAACCTGACGTCTCTCCTCCTCGAGGCTGGCCTCGAGTTCCTGCACTTGGATCAGCTGGGCTTGAATCAGTGCGGCGTCTCCGGTCGCGGGAGGTGCCGCCTGCCAGGGTGCCATGCTTCCCACGGGGTCTCGAGGCGTGACGGGGCTGTTGTCCTCCGTGTCCGGTTCGAATACTGCCGCGACAAAGCACTCCCACGCAGGGTCATGATCCCCCGTGCTCGAGTCATCAGAGTAGTCGAAGCAGTAGTCCGCCGCGGCCTGGAACGCCACGAAAGCTTCGTAGTCACGAAGTTCGAGGTAGTCCCACTCCGGGTCTTCCTGCGAGGCTTCCTCCGCGCTCGTGCTGAGGTATGAGTCGCCCGGCGAGGTCGCGATGAGGTTCCGGATCGAGAGCAGGTGATGTCCAGCGAGGTCGTCGTAGGCGTCCATCGCCGTGCTGATTGATGACGAGTACGCCATGCCCGCTCCACGCATCCCATATGGGAAACGTGACGGCTCGGCCTCGCTCTCCTTGTTCGGGCGTGTGGTCGGAGGGACGGGTGCTGGCGTGGCCTTTGTGATGGCGCTTTCGCTGAGGTCGACGTCGTCAAGGCGGCGCGCGCGCGCAGCCCGGCGCCGCTCCATGTGTGCCCGTCGTGAGCGTTGCCCTGAGCGCCTCTTGCGCCTGGGTGTTGGTGACGGCGGTGGGTCCGTTGCGGCGGTCGCGGCAGTGGCGGCCGCATCCCTTGGGAGGAGCCGCATGAGAAAACCGTTGCCGGTTGCCTCAAAGCCTAGGCTCCCGAACCAGATGGTGAATCTGGCCGGGAGCGGGTCGGATGAACCGTAGGAGCAGCGGTCAACGAGACGCTCTGTACGGATCACCATCGAGAGAACTGGCGGGTCGAGAAGTCGATCACAGCGCGATTCCCCTACCTGGCGCGCCACTGTCGGTGTCGGAACCCAGCGGGGTCCAAACACCTGCAGAAAAGTGCGCTGTGTCCCGTCTCTCGATGATCGATGCAAGGGCAACACGATGACACGAGGTTTATCCTGGTTCCGATCTTCCGATCGTACGTCCAGCAGGGTGTGCTTGCGCACTGTATTGCCTTGCACCGGGGGGTGCTCGTAGTAGGGGGCTACAAGCTTGGCGGGAGAGGAGGATGAGCCCCCAAGTCCCTAAGAACGAGTGAGAGTTGTGTTCTTTTGTGAACTGAGTGATGAGTGCGTCCGATGGCTCGAGTCCCCCTGTTCTATGGGGCTGCCTCCTCCTTTTATAGTTCAAAGAGGGGTAGTTACAAACAGTGAAAGTACCGTACTTGGTACAGTGACGGCGTACGACGAGGTGTGATCGCAGGCGTGACCCTTGTCGTGGCTCGCGTTGTCGGACTATGCGACTTCCTGGCGTATGGTGCTCTGGCGCATGGCGTGACGTCCCCTGTTCATGACGCACGCTTCCTGTGCTCCTGATTTTATGGGCTGGCGTCACTTGTCATCATCGAGTACAACAGGCCGTGGACCCGTTCGAGGGTTCCCCATGTCCGTTCGAGGGGTCCCCGTACCGGAGTTGGTAGAACAGTGAAGCGTGACAGCACAGGCCTGTCACACCGCACAGGCTCGTGACATCGCGCAGGTC
This sequence comes from Urochloa ruziziensis, assembly GCA_015476505.1. Lineage (NCBI taxonomy): Eukaryota > Viridiplantae > Streptophyta > Magnoliopsida > Poales > Poaceae > Urochloa > Urochloa ruziziensis. The sequence goes on from WEIB01000295.1 coordinate 9,054, forward strand.
TGTCACACCGCACAGCGTCGAGGATGACCGCACGGCGTCAAGAATGACCGCATGGTGTCAGGAGTTGGCGGAAATGACAGAGGATGGGTTAGTGATCCGTCGCTTGACTTCCGCGCCCAAGGCCGTGCAGAGCCATTAAATGCTTTTGTCCATGGGGCAGGTGAGCCGTCAGCGGGCCCCACGAGCGAGGGGAAGCCTCGAGCGAGGCGGAGATGGGCGTCGAGGGCGGCCTTCGGGTCTCGAGCGAGGGGCCTCGAGCGAGGCGGAGTTCCGATTCGCTCGAGGGGTGCTGGGTACCCTCGAGCCAGACAGCGGATTAAGACCTCTGTGCTTATCTTTTGCTGGGTTAATTGGTTCCAGCGGCTTAGTTGGTGATTTATCGTCATCTTAGGGCCTCCCCCAGGATTGGCACCGACAAGATGTAAATATTCCGTTTTAATAGGATCCACAAGGTCAAGTGCTACATATTTTGAAATTTATAATTTAAAGTAGACTATGTATTATCCATTTATTCCCCTTTTAAATAGTTTAAGTGTTGAAACATAATATGCTCTTGTCATACCAGTAGCATTTACAAGTGCACGACCCCGGCGGCCGGCCCCGACGGCGGAGGCAAGGGGCCACGGATCCGGTCCCTCCCCGATCGGATCTGGTGGTGGTGTGGCGGGGACTTGTGTGTGACGGCAGGAGGTGGTGACCGGCGACATGGCTAGCGCAGTTCTGACCGCAGCGGCGGCCGGCCAAGGTGGCGAGGCTTCGCAGTGGCCTAGCCATGGGCTGCCAGGCGCGGCTACGGCAAGCTACGGCTGGCCACGGCCGGCCAGGAGCGGCTACGGCCGGCCACGGGCGGCTACGGCTGGCCAGGCGCGGCCACGGCTGGCCACGGCCGGCCAGGCGCGGCTACGGCTGGCCACCGCCGGCCAGGCGCGGCTACGGCCGGCAAGGCGCGGCTACGCCTGGCCACGGCCGGTTAGGAGCGGCTACGGCCGGCCAAGCGCGGCTACGGCCGGCCAAGGCCGGCCAAGCGCGGCCACGGCTGGCCACGGCCGGCCACGGGCGGCTACAGCTGGCCAGGCGCGGCCACGGCTGGCCACGGCCGACCGGGCGTGGCTACGGCTGGCCACGGCCGGCCAGGCGCGGCTACGGCGGGCCGGCGCGGCCACGGCCGGCTACGGCTGGCCACGGCCTACCAGGCGCGGCTACGGCTGGCCACGGCCGGCAAGGCGCGGCTACGCCTTGCCACGGCCAGCTAGGAGCGGCTACGGCCGGCCACGGGCAGCCACGGCCGGCCAAGCGCGGCTACGGCTGGCCACGACCGGCCACGGGCGGCTACAGCTGGCCAGGCGCGGCCACTGCTGGCCACGGCCGGCCAGGCGCGGCTACGTGTGGCAGGCATGTTGCGGATTCAGGCGAAAGCCCTCACTATTATGTTTCAACACTTAAACTATTTAAAAAGGGGACAAATTGATAATACATAGTCTACTTTAAAATTATAAATTTCAAAATATGTAGCACTTGACCTTGTGGGTGCTATTAAAACGGAATATTTACACATCATACATTGTACATGCCAAATTTCGAGACATTTAAAATTTAAATACTATTTTATTAAGATAAGCTAAAGTTGGCAGGCCCGCCGCGCCGACGCATGCGGCGCGGCAACGTTATCCTGCCGCGCCGGGCCCACCGGCGCGGCCAAAAGGGTGAGATCTGAAAATATTGTTCTAGAGAGGTTAGTATTAAAATAAAATTAAAAAAAGGTTAAAAATTTAAAAAATTCCCAATAGTTAGTTTTGGGTACAAAATAGAAAAATAGCTCTCCAACCGTGGCCTAATAACCTAACCAATTTTTTGGCTCGCCCAAAACCAACGCTATATGGGGGTAAATTTGCGCGGGCGCTGGTCATGCCCAATCCTGAAATTTGCTGCCGTTTCCTCGATTCCCGCGTGCCTTCCCACGTTCCACATCGCGTTGGACTACCGGCGCCGCCTCCCATGTTCAACGTTGCCGCGCCCGGCACCCGGCCACACCCCTCCGTCCCTTCGTCCAGGCTGCAGATTCCCCGGCATCGACGGTAGTAGCTTCAGGTCCGTTCGTTCCTCCGTGAACAGGGGCAGCGTGCTTTGGACAAGGCATGGAGAGGCGGCTGTCGAGCAACAGATGGAGGCGTGACCACGATAAAAGGCCGATAGGAGCTGGTGTTTGTTACAGATCGGTGAAAAAGATATAGACCTGGGCCCGCCTCAAGATGATGTGGCGCAATTTAAGTATTTTGGGAAAACACTTTTGGGAACTGTTGGAGAAGATGGTGTTTTTTACTCCTAATATTTTTTAGCAAGGTCCCAAAACCTATATTTTTAGGCTTTATTTTTTGGACACTCTTGGATACGCTCTTAGCTATTTGTCAGTTGTTTACTGTGGTTGTACTCTGCTCCTTGCTTCCGATTAGTTCATCCTCTCACTCAGGCTCTCCAGCCGGTGGTCCGTACAAGAATAGCCACCGGAAATTCAGAACGCAGCCCGATAGAGCCGTGCGCCTGTGCAGGCCATCTCATGAGTGGCTCTCTGGATGCTGATTGATAAATCATAAAAATGTCCTTTCCACGATTCGCGAAGTTGTGCATTGCAAAGTAATGCACGCTCATTTTGTTTATCTTTTGTTGTTTATAAAATAATGTTATTTATACACTTCAATGCAATAGGTAAATATATTGGTCATGTGTTTGCGTCCGAGGTGCACCGTGCGAGTATTTGCTTTTACGAATTGCATTTTCTGTCGAACTTTTTTTTAAAAAAAATTACATTATTTATGTGACGGATGAAGTATCTAATATAAATCATTAAAAAGGATATACAAAATCTGGACCAATAAGTTGACATATATATCCATCAGCTCAGATTTTTTTGCATTCGCAGCAAAATGGCTGGGCCTCTATTTCAGTCAGTATGGAGTTTCTCTTCGCGGACATCGTGGGTCGGAGCCGCATAACTCGTCAGCTCCAAACACGCGGCAGTTTCGCCGCGCGGTAATTAGATCGTTCGTGCCCCCACCAGTTCTCATCCCCTCCTATCCCGCTCCCTATTTCCGATTCCGGGATTCTTCACAAGTGCGGCTACAAAGCTTTGCAGGCGTGGAAACAATCGGGTGGGAATTGCCGCATTGATCTGGGTAAGTTGATATTTAGTTGCATTTCTCCCTGTCACCGTTTTCGTAGATTGTCAGAGAGTAGGGTACTTAGGTTAATCAGAATAATTGTAAGATCTGGGTCAAATGAAAACGGGGTTCGAGTGTTGGCGATTATGGCGTGAAACTGGGCTTTTTCGGCTAGCTGTGTGAAGTAGATATTTCTTTCTCTGAGGTCAAAACCGAAATGTTAGCAGAAGGTGAAAATTTCTTCCGATTTGATATGCAGCATGTTCTGTTATGTCTTTGTTTTTCACCGCAACATCTACGAGACATTATATCATTCTGGAATCTGGACCCGTTAACTTGTGCTGGTGAGTCTCTGGGTACTTGCTGTTATTGACCGCTTGTTTATCTAAAATGAACTTTAGAATTTAAATCATGTGGCAGTATACTCGTTTGAACTATCCGCATTGTTGTACAGGGAGAAAGATGACTCCTGCTGCAAGCACTCGGCATGATTTGGTAGACATGGATAAGATGGCTAATCATATGATTAGAGAAATAAATTTCTTCTGGTCAGCATATGAAATTGATAATGAAAGTAGGCAGTTCACAATCACCAAAGTGCCACAACACATTCTAATGGATGACAAAGATAGTTACGAACCAGTGGTTCTATCAATTGGTCCTTATCACCGTGGAGCTTCAAACCTGACAATCACGGAGAAAGAAAAGTGGAGATGTTTGAACTGGATTCTGAAACTAAACTGTAGTGTCACTTTGCAGGATTACATAAGAGCACTGTCTAAACTAGAGAAACAAACGAGAAGTTGTTACTCTGAGAAAATAACAATGGACAGAAAGAATTTCTTGCAGATGCTGTTACTTGATGCATGCTTCATCTTAGTAAAGGTTGATGGAACTGTTTTAGCAGCGACTGATGAAAAAACAGAAGAGACTGGTGTGAAGTCCCATCAGTCTATTGAGAGAGAAAGTCTCGAGCATGGGTACAATGTTGATATTCCAGTTCCTGAAATTGAACTAACGGATATGCATAGTCATACAGACAAAACTAGAAATAATGAAAGGAAGCCCAATCACAATGAACATCCGTATGTTGACTACTCTGCTGGAGATTGGTATGCTATCTTTACTTGGCATGATTTGTTCCTCTTGGAGAACCAACTTCCTTTCTTTGTTATAGAGACGATCTATGATTTGGTTGTGAGCAATGGCTCCGTGAAGGCAAAACTTAGAGAAACAATTGTTGATTGTATCGAAGATATCCTTCGTCAGTTCCCAAAAAACATAACGGAATCTGACAAGCCAATAAGGTTCCATCATCTGCTTCACTTGTGTCACATCTGCTTGAGTCCAACCCAAAAGATAGCTATATCAAATCAGCACCTCCCCAAGGCTAGGTATTTTTGCAGACTTTTTCATTCATGGTATACGTATTTTACTGCTGGTTCTAAGTTAGATGAATGTGAGCAAAACTTGTTGCCAGTCCAGAAGAAAGATCACTTCCAACATGTAGGGCAGCCAAGTCGCTGGCGTCAAGCAACACAATACCATGAAGCAGGTATTTGGTTTAAGAAGAGAGAGTACAGAAATGATGATAGACACTCTCTCTTGGACATAAATTTCATCGATGGAGTCATAGAAATACCATATTTTCCTATTGATGAGAATACCCAGTCCCTATTCAAGAACTTAATAGCTTTTGAGCAAACATGTCCTGAATATGGAAATGACATAACAGCATACATTTGTTTTATGTCTCAGATTGCTGCTACTCCTGCTGATGCCAGTTTACTTGTTCAGAATGGGATTATAGTGCATGTATTGGATAGCGATGATGATATTTCTGTCCTATTTGTTAGTCTTACTAAAGATGTTGCTTTCAATTTCTTCAGTAATTACTACCTGAAGTCATTGTGTCGCATATTGGAATCCCATTACCAGAGCCGGCTAAATAGATGGATGGCATGGCTACGGCAGAATCACTTGAGCAATCCATGGTTAGCATTGGCGCTATTGGCTACTGTAATCATGCTATTGTGCACTGTAGTTCAAACCATTTTTACCGTCCTGGCATATGAATCCCCAGTAGGCTAGTATGGTTCTCCCGTTTATGTTAACCTTCTATTTTCTTTTTCTTACTCCAAGGAACAATCTGCTCTCCTTGTAAATAATAACAGATATGGTTAATTCCTTGTACAAAATAATTTGTGGTTTGCTACTGAATTGCATTTGTTGGGTTTCCTCCAAAGGAAAAGAATGAAAATCTAGTGGGTATGCCTCTTGTTGCAAAGGCAGTGAGCACCTCAAAGAGAAATATGACAAACCAAAAGATGTGCACGGAGATCAGTCAATAAGGCTGTGGTTGGTTGCTAGAATGAATGATACATGCAGGGATTGGTTCAATTGGCCAGGATAAGATGGTACGTAACAGTTTATTCATAGAATTATAGCCAAATAACATATGCTGAAAGAGGAGGCGATAACTTGGCATATAGTACATACAACACACTTCAGCCCATAAACTACATGGCATAGATATATTTGACGTTTATCAGTTCAACACGCCCTTGACATGCATGGTGGAAGGCGTCGTGGCTGCCCGAAATTGCTGGGCCAAGTAGCAAACAACTTCTCGTCTCTGTCTTCCATGGGTGCGTCGTTTCTCCCTGGCAAAATAAATGTCATATGAACAAGGTCAAAATTGCATAGGATAGGAGCAAGAATGGTGCAGGAAGATTTACTGACCAGCCATCTGGCTGTTGCTCGCAGGTGTAACCAAAGAAGCCCCATTAGTCTCGCTTGGGACTGGAAGATCTCGAGAAAAAGCAGGAGGGACAATCGTTGCGGTTATGACCAACAGGACGGCAAAGTCGTGAGTTGTACTGAGCGTGATCTTCGTCATGGCTGATACTATCAAATGATACTTGTTGCTGGCGCTGTTGAGGAAGTCTTGCCTCATATCCGACGTATTTATATAGGATGCTCGACACTTCTCCCCTTTTTCTTTTTTATGAAAAAAAAAGATAAGAAGGACTACATGGAATCAAAATCTTGTAGGGTTGACATCCCCGTGTTCCTGTGAAGCTGACTGCTGCCAAACAATATGTACAGTGAAGCTACAGCTAAATCCGCAAGCTAGCTAGCTAGGAGCTATATAATAAGTAACATAACTTCGCGAAAACTCAACTTTATGTCCAGTGCCCATACCGCGTTTAATTAGTTCCTTCATATCTATCACTTTCAAGCTGTCTCATCCAATGTTGGCAATAGCCCGCTATAGCTTCGCTATAGCTTTTTGAGACAGATGCCGCGACGATATTGCAAATATTATCGCTAATGCCGCTAACTCCGCTATATTGTGAAATAGTGCCGCTAAACTCAATAGCCTAGCGCCGCTAACTCCGCTATGACTAAGTTATTAACTTATATACCTATGATTTATGAACTACGAGTTATAACTTGTGACTTATTGTGCATATCGTGACTTATTTTTATATGTTTACTTTTGTTTGACTCATGCCTGGACATATATTTATGAAATATAACATAAAATTCTTAAAATTATAAAGTTTTAGCCTAAATTTTATTGCTTTTTTACATACAGCTAAACACAATAGCTTCCGCTATAGCTGCGCTATAGCTTTTGTAGCTTTTTCAGAAACACTTCGCTAAATTCTATAGCCCGCTGTTACCTCTCACCACCAGAAATATCCTTCGATCAGATTGTTAGGCGGCCCATGCTGCTAACTTTGTACTTTCAGGATTCATAACCAACCCACGCCACAAGGCACAAGCAATACTTGCAATAGGAACTCAAGAAGGTTGATCTTATCAGTTACCAGTAACAATTCCAGGCTGCTTGAGACAGGGAGACTTACCACATTCATGGCTAGAATAACAATAACAGTTTAAAGCAAAATTAGACATCATGCCAAACTGCCAATATCTGGATCAACATCTGTTTAGTTACGGACGGAGTATGACTCGAACTGTATTATTCTTCTTTTTTTTGAAAAGAGAACTGTAATATTCACATGCCCAAAATAACCTTAACACAAGACGGGGTACATAATACAAACCCTTTAACTGAAGGGAATTGACTAGGTTGCTGAAGAACGGTAGAACACAGCAATAACACGACACTTGCCTCCATCAAACCTTCGAATTTACTCTTTGTTAATATTTTTGCCACTATCATTAGCATTAGGGTGGGGGTGCGACGTATGCTAAGATTCCAAATATCGTTTGTACAACAGTGCAGATAAGCACAATTATTGTGGCCACGGCACCTAAAGCTAACCATGGATTGCTGAAGTGGTTCAGCCATAGCCATGCCATCCATCGATTTAGATTACTTTGGTAACGTGCCTCCAGATTCTGACATAGAGCTTTTAAGTAATAGTTGCCATTGAAATCAAAGACCACGTCTTTACTGAGCATCGTGAACAGGTCTGCCACCTTAGCATCGCTATCAAGGTGGTGTACAATAATCTCCTTTGTAGCTAGCAGTGTGACATCTTCGGGCATACTGACTAGCTGAGACAAGAAAACAATATATGCTGTGAAGTCATCCCCAAACTGAGGGCAGGTTTGCTCAAATGCAATAAGATTTCTGAAGAGAAATTCGGTATATTCGTCAACAAAGATGCATGGGACCTCCAACATGCCATTGCTAAACTTAATATCTAACAGAGAATGAGGAATGAGATGATCAAAGTCCCGTTTCTGAAAGTGCACTCCTGCTTCTATGTACTGCACTGCTCGGCGCCAGCGATTAAGGTGAAGTCCATGATCTGTATAATCTACTTGCCGTTGGTTTTCATTTTCCTCAAGATTGTTACCAAGTTTCAAGTACTTACGCCCAAAACTAAGAAATCTGTAGAAGTATTGAGGCCCAACTAGAGAGTGATGATCGTCATGTACCTTCTGGCTAGGTCTGAAGTACATGTGACATAAGTGAAGCAAATGGTGAAAGTGTTTTGGTCTCTCAGATTCCTGTATTGCTTTAGGGTAAGTACGCAAAGCAGCTTCAACAAACTTTGCAATCTCCTCAGCAAGTAGTGAAGGATCTGAATCATCACTTCGGACAACATCATATAATCGTTGAACAACAAAAAATGGAATTTGATTCTCCAGTAGAAGCAGGTCATGGTTGACAAATACAATGAACCATTGTCCTACTCCATCATCAGAAGATTGGGCTTCACTTTCATCCTTCTGGTTTCCTCCAGAATTTGAAGTGTTCTCCTGCAATCTAATTGCCTCATCATTCTTGCTCCCAGGAGATAAGCCATTGGACTCTTCTGTGCCGTCAATAACAATTTCTTGAAGGTCACCGGCCTCCTTAAGTTCTCCTGGCTGTGTACATGATAAATTCATATTTCGGCTTGCCAAAGCCACAAAAATGATACATGCATCAAGTAAAAGCATCTGCAAGAATTCCTCATTGTTCATTTTAATATTTTCTGAATAACACATTCTTGCTCCCCTTGCTAGTTCACCAATGGCCGTCAGGTAATCAAGAAGGTTCCTTTTGCAATTAAGTTTGAGAACTTCATCCAGGTAAGCCCATTTGTTTTTCTCCATACCTTGCAATGCCGCAGCTCCATGGTGATATGGACCGATGGATAAAATAAGAGGTTCATATGAAAATCTGCTGACTTCACGGATATGTTGTTGGACCCTGTAGATCAGGCATGAACTGAGCCCTTTTTCTAGAAACTCATCCTCTGATTGGTAATAATCTAGTTCCCTCCTCATAGAGGCTGCTAGTTGACAGATGTCTCTAGGCTTAGCTTTACATTTTGCATCTTCAGTAAAATTGCCATCAGTAACACTGTCTTGTTCAGAAAATCTGGCCATTCCTGCATGATTCATCAATTATGTGGTAAGACAGATATAAACTCAGACAGGACAGTGTAGATAGCTGTCAATGAGCACAGCATCTGAGAGATCTGTATCTGCAAACTCTAATATTTCAAAAGTATATACATCAATTATCAGTGCATCAGTAACTTGCATGTAAATTTATCGAACAAATAAATTGTGTAGCCAACCCAGATATCTGTCATTAAGAATGTAGGAGTAGTCTCTTATCCTCCTTGGAATTCTTTTAGGATTTCGGAAGATGAGGCTGAAGGATTGCTAATAATTTGACTTGCATATGCATTTTTTTTTTACTTGGCTACAGATGGACGGAACGTTGAGCACTTCACAGGTGTGAGCATAGCAATCTAACTGAAACAATTATGCAGTACATAATCTCATCTAAAACAAGGTGGGAGCAATGGTTGTCAGATAATGAAAATTCGTTGCACCCTTATTACGTTCTGTTTGGAACACGGCGATTTCATCACATAAACATTTTGCGCATCAACTGGGCAATTTTTCTGGCGCTGCAAACATGTCAACGTCATGCAAAAAAGGATTGGGTCGCTTCGCTGTACAAGATAAATCTTCTTCGTTCTTGACAGCATGGATGCGGGCGTCAAAGCAAAGATTAATGAAGCCAAATCCATCTGTAGTCTCTGATCAGGTTCTGAACGACGAACTATGATTTGCACATTTTTACAACTGCCAGAAGGCGAGAGGGACCAATAGGATCAGAAGACAGTGAGGGGAATACCAGGGCCTTCGCAGATCGGCAACCCGTAAGGTGGTCGTGGGTCGCCACCTTGCCCGCGGTCGTCCTCACCTCATCTGCACATTCGATGCGGGGATTTCGCAAGTATCCGCGACGAGAGGGATTCTGCCCCAGGTCGGCAGGGCCCCAGCCCCATTTACAGTAACACCCTCGATCTAGTAAACACCAAACGCCCGTTCGAGTCAGAGGGAAGATCCATCACCTAAACGGAGCCGGTTACACGTCGTGTAAAGCCGTTTTCCACCGTTTTGAGTCCTCCATTTACACCGTAGGAGTATTTGACCGTGCTGGACCGTGTAAACAGGGTGGCCGTGTAATGAGCCGTTTATGCCTTAAACTGCACCGTGTAGGCGAACACTTGATGATGAGCAACATGCTGCATGCTTCCTTGTTAGTTTTAGTGGCGATCGGCCACGCATAGAAACGGCTGACTCGGTGCTAGGCCTCCCACCTTTTGATTGACTGTGCCTTGTGATAGAGTGGATGTAGTCTTAGTCGAGGAGCGGATGTCCATGGTGGTGGACGGAGCAATGAAGGAGACATTAGGGCAAGTGTCTTGAGGGTATGGCTTATGCTTGGCGTTTGAGAGTGGCGGTTTGCTAGGGTCGTGCGTCAGTGGTGACCATGGAGTTGACATGGAGGTTGGCGTGGTATAGGAGGTGACCAACAGATGCGCCTTCCCGAAGTGACTTGTGCGGTTAGGTGCTAGGCAGTGGCGCAAGGTGGTCTCCCGTTGGCCGCCGAATGCGGCGCAAGGTGCTCCTTTGTTGGTTGCCGGAGGCTCGTGTGACACTTTCACTTTATTCGATGAGGCGACTTGTAGGATGCTTCCGACAGATTGATCACCACCCTACCCGCACCTTGTTGCGCGCGCACTGCCTGTCCTAGCTCCCACTGTGCTTCTTCCACCGCAGCCTTCGCATGCCCCTGAGATCCCCTCGCGCCTCTACGCCTGCCTTCCTTGTGCCGCCATCTTCTGCCCTTCCTATGACTCCTCACACGTATCCGCCTCTGTGGGCCCCGACCACCAGATCACCATCGACGACGACCGCGTCAAGCTTTTCTGCGCCGCTTGTGGCGACCATATCTATGACGTGACTTTAACCATGCCGTCTTCTGCATCCAGTCCTCTAATGAACCTTTTAGGGTCGGTTTGGATCACATAGCCAATGTGTGAATGTGCTAAACTTTAGCAGTATCTTATCCAAATAGGAGGGCTAAGTTTTAACCCACTCTCAAAAAGGTGTAAAGGTATTTGCTAGTAGAGAACTAGAGATGTGCTAATTGGTGCTGGTGGCTTGGAAAGAGAGAAAGGGGGAAGGTGAGGAGATAAGGAACAAAAGTGACATTTTTATGGACTTTACCTCTATCCATTAGCCATGTCTTCAACGAGTGCTAATGGATGAAAGTGCTAAACTTTAGCACTAGTTGATCCAAACATGCCCTTATTCTCTCTATTGGTCCATACCACCATGGAGCTATCGCCTACTGTCATCGGATAAAACTAAATGGATATAGCTTGACCACGTTCTCAGACTAAATATATTGCAATAAGACCTTGCTTTATAGTTACCTAAGTGCAATCCAGGAACTTGCAAAAGAGGCAAGGCTATGTTACTCCGATGACATTGAATGAACAATGAGAAGTTCCTGCAGATGCTGGTGGGTGCTTCATTGTGACAGCCCAGGGCTTAAGAGGATTGATAGAATACTCATATCAACAAGTTGCAACTTCTTTTTCGGAAGCTCATCTCGAAAAAACTCCGCAGTTAAGTGTGCTTGGCCCGGAGCAATTTCGGGATGGGTGACCGACCGGGAAGTCCTTCCCGGGTGTGCACGAGTGAGGACAAAGTGCGCAGAAAAGACATGTGTTGGTCTGTGAGGATAGTCTTGAGGTCCTAGACTGCAAAGTAGTAACTCTACAGGCAATCCGTAGAACGAACCACGTTGATCATGACCTACTCATGTCTCCTGCTGGAAAATCAAATTCCGATGTTACGCGCAAATTCCATTTACCGACGGACTGGCAAAGTATACATAGAGATAGCTTTGCGTTTCTATCCTAAGGCGATCGGAGAAACAGATAGGCCAACAGATTTTCACCATTTGCTTCACTTGTGTCACAATTACTTCAAACCTAACGAGAAGTTTGAAGAACTGCACTTTCAGATTGGGCCTAGGTATATTAACAGATTTCTGAGTTTGGACGCAGGTACTTGAAACTTGGCCAGTATGGTGAGCAAAGTTCATTAACCAACGAGGTGGATAAACTTCAAGTTCAAGTGACCCAGCAGCTAAACCGCTGGCAACGAGCTGCTCAATATATTGAAGCTGGTGTCAAGTTTAAAAGAAGAAAGTACGACAGAGGCGACTCACACTCTCTTAAAAAAAGTGTTAAGTTCAGGTTCAGAAAAATGATACTCACCGAAGCAATGTCATGTTCAGTTACTTGAGTTATCAGCGCTCATCCATCTCACCTCAGGACATTCTAAATTTTGGTAACAACTAACAATTGATGCGACTATGAGGACTGATAAGAATGGCGCAAAAATGGTTCATGTATGAACTATAATTTAGTGGAGTTAGTCGTCTTGACAACGTGTGTTCTTCGACTGGATTTCCAGGAAGAGGCCCAGGTCTCGGGATGCGATTCCGGAAAGATCAGATGTTTGTCATAAAATGCTTACATGGTTTATCAACTCCATTTTAAGAAACATTTCAGTTGGCTCAAGTGTTCGATTTCATTGTCTAATGCGCAATTATGTGCTGTGTTGCAAATTTGCAACTGTGGTGACTGGTGAGAACGCATGATAGCCCGTTCAGCACTTCAGATATCCGGCAGTGCAGTGATGACTTTTTTTTTTTGAAAGGAGAATCACTCTGCTTTTAAAAAGCCATAAGGGTTTCAGTTTACAATTTCAACGTAAAGAAAAAACGAGGCTAAACCTCAGATAGAACATTACAGCACCAACTACAACTCTTCAATATCCGACACACTATGGTTACTAAGATGAAACTTGGCCATCCAGTCCTCCATAGTCTTCAGAATGGACGCCATCTTCTCCTTGTCAGAAGCTTTCAACAGTGGCCGCCATTTCTGCATAAAGGTAATAGCACGATGCATTACGTCAAGTGGAGACTTTGGAAATATACGTTCGATTGCCATTTTGTTTCTCGCATGCCACAGAGACCAGGCTAAACCTGCAAAAAGAAAATTGCAAAGTTTCCTTGATAGTTTCAATTTGCCGGCTAACCAGCACCGCTGCCAGTTATCCCAAGAGCTTGGAAACCCTCCCAAGTTAAAGATATCTCTCACACAGCACCAACTGAACTGTGCCATCGAGCATTCAAAAAAGATATGATTTGTTGTTTCTTTAGCCCCACAAAGACAACAGTTTATGCTGCCTTTCCAACCTCTCTTTTTAAGTGAAACTGCAGACTGCAGTTTGTCATGTTCTAATTGCCACATGAAAACTTTAATTTTAGTGGTAAATTGGTTTTCCAAATATTTTCTCCTTGATTCTTACACACACCCCTGTGTGTTAAGAATCTGTACAGGGACTTAGTAGAGTAAATTTTTGATTTATCAAGAGCCCATTCTACCACATCTTCCCCAGATTCCTCAAGCTGTGTCCCATATAGAATCTGTTCCAAGTGCTGCCATTGTTCAGCTTCCCTATTGTTTAAAGATCTTCTGAAGTTCACACTCCAAGTTCCCTCATAAAAACAATCAATTACCAGAGAGTCAGGATCTTCAGAGATATTGTAAAGCTCTGGGAATTGAATCTTCAGAGGACAGGATCCAACCCAAATGTCCTTCCAAAAAAAGGTTTTGTATCTATCCTTAACCTTATGTATTGCCCCCCATTTGAACAGATGCTTGACTTTGTGTAACCCTTGCCAGAACTGCGATGTGCCGCGAATTCTTGAACTGAAGAAATTTCCATCTGGCATATACTTTGCTTTCAATAGTCTATACCAAATATCTGAAGAACCTCTCATAATTTTCCATATCCACTTAACTAGTAAGCATTCATTCATTATTTGTGTATTAATAATGCCCAAACCTCCCTGGTCATTAGGCCTGCTTATAGAATCCCAGTTAGCCATATGGTATTTAAAATCCCCCTCTGCCCCTTGCCAGAAAAAGTTAGATCTCACAAAGTCCATCTCTTTGTGAGAACCTCTTGGGAGTAAATAAAAACCCATTATGTAAATAGGCAGGCTGGATAGACATGAATTTGTTAGAATTAATCTCCCCCCTGAGGAAATGTGTTTACCCTTCCATGGGTCAAGTTTCTTAACCATTTTTCCTTTGATTCCACCAAAAGCTTGAATACCCAATCTGTTTATAGAAATTGGAATTCCTAGGTACCTCATGGGCCATTCCCCCAGGCTGCAATTTAGCATGTTAGCCAATCTTTCTTTCTCTGATTGGTCCACCCCAAACACAAACACCTCACTCTTGTGAAAGTTTATTTTCAGTCCAGACAACCACTCAAAGCAATATAAGATGATTTTGAGATTCAAGACTGAATGTTCTGTCCCATCTATCATGATTATGGTGTCATCTGCATATTGTATATGTGATATCCCCCCTGGGATCAGATTAGCTAGAATGCCCTTAATATGTCCTTTTTGTATAGCCTTGTCCAACATGAAGCTCAGAGTATCAGCCACCAAATTGAAGAGCAAGGGAGATAAAGGATCTCCTTGTCTTAAGCCTTGCGATGTTCTAAAGTAGTTCCCTCTTTGACCATTGACATTAACACATACTTTCCCTCCTTGCACTGTCTGCATGATCCAATTGATCCATTGACCAGGAAACCCTTTTCCTCTGAGAACATCTTCCAGAAAACTCCATCTTACCTTATCATATGCTTTCTCAAAATCAATTTTGAGAATTAGTCCTCTCCCTTTCGATCTTTTCATCTCATGAATAACCTCATGAAGGACCAGGACCCCTTCCAGAATATTTTTCCCTTTTATAAATCCTGACTGGTTTCCCCCAATAACCTCCTTGGGTACAGGGCTCAATCTATTCATCAGAAGTTTAGTGAAGCCTTTGAAATCAACGTTCAACAAGCAGATGGGACGATATTGCTTGATTGTGTTTGCTTCTTTGATTTTAGGTACCAAAGTGATGACCCCATAGTGTTTAACCTTTTAATGTCCAACCGTCCTTTATGAAAGTCTTCTACCATGGCCATGTAATCCTCCTTGATTATTGGCCAAAAGCTTTTGAAGAAATTTACCCCAAAACCATTAGGGCCTGGTGCAGAATCTGCCTTCATGGTAAAGAACACGTACCTGACTTCAGCTTCTAGAAATTGGCTTGTTAGGCTGTTAGCACTTTCAGTTGTTAGAACCTGACCTCCTTCCCAGAAGTTGTCTGTCAATCTCAAACTACTATCAGGTGAGACTCCAAACAATCTTTACTAGACGAATCCTGGACACCAGCTCGGGGCGTTCTCGGATCCTCATTCGGCCACGTCATCAGCGTTTCTCGGCCGTCGGATCGTCGAAATAGACGGTCCAGATCGGGGTAAGCCGCGCGGGTCTGTCGCCCGTTAAGCTGACTCGGGCCCTCGCGAATCCTCGAGAACCAGCGGCCCGCGCCTCCTTCCGCCTCGGCGCCTCCCGTGCCGCTCGCCTTCCTCCTCCCGTTGGTCGGTGCCCTCCGCCACTTGGACCGGCCGTGTTGTCCCCGCTCCGCTCGCCGCACAGGACGACCGCACCACCCTTGCGCCACCGCCGCTCCAGTTCCCCGCCTGCGCCCTACTCACTCCCAGCGCCGCCACCGCCTGCTCCTCTGCTCCTCCTCATGTGACCTGCCTCCGCCTGCTCCGGCCGACGGGACTCGACGAGAGCTTGTGTTATCGTGGTGTCGTCTCGTCGCCGGTTCGTCTCTCTGCTTCGGCCGCCGGTCCATGCTCGATGCCGCCGTGCACAAGGACTCCGCCTCCACGGGGAGGAGCACTAATAAAGGCCAGGCAACCTACGGGCGTGGGATGCTGTGCGGCAACAGCAGTGCGACGCGACGGTGTTGAAATCCCGGCGCAAAATGCGCCAGCGACGAGCCGACGACGGGCAGGGCACTGGGTGGGCAACGCTCAGCCCATATCCAGCTCCTTGAGTGATGCCCATAGGGTGTTCGATGCTATGTGTAGCCAGCGCTGATATGGAGGCGTTCTTGGAGCAACTCAAGGACGCCGCCCGCCAGGCCAGCAGTCTCCATCGGGACGTCCTCTCGGACATGGGTGGCGGCGGTGGCGGGTACTAGACGGCAGTCGACCTTGAGGCGCTCTCGGTCTTCCTGCTGTCCATTCAGGAACACCACGTGCTCCGCCTCTTCAATCAGTGCTGCGCAGCCTGCGCCTCGCCCAGGATGCTAGGAGCCGAGCATCGCAGCTTCCTGGTCCCTGTTTAGCGTCGCCCCTTCCTCAGGTATCTCCTCTCCCTCGTTTAGATGCCCCCTCCACAGCTCTTCTCCTCCTCTCTCTCTCTCTCTGCTGTCGATGAGGCCTCTTGTGACTCAACAGATAAAAGCAATCATCGATCTGGACCTGCTAATCTGTGATTTTCTCTTTTTGGAAAAACTGATAGAATATTTTCTGAACAAGTTAATTGGTTGCTTCTTCCCTGTGTTGGAGTCCTGGAGAGGTCATAGGGATCATCCATGCTTCTCTAAATCTGAATATCTTGAGCTAAAAGTTTATAGGCTTTTCCCTATGCTGAAAATAGAAATGAAATTATTCAATAGATTGTTTCATTAAAGTAGCTGAAAAAGAGTATACATGCTCTGGTCAGATTAGTGAAATTAAATAGAAATGCAAGGATGCAATTTAGTAATATGCAGACAACTCTTACGGGGACGGTGTATCATCTAAACTATTGTTGCCATTTTTTGTTTCAGTTGCCATATATTTAGCTTTTTTTGTAACTTTTCAGACTGAATGATGCATTTATTGGCATGTACACCCAATTCTGATAATTCATTGGATCCATGTTGTCGCTATATTCTGCTTCCCATAACTATACATGGAGATTACTGAAGCAGTTCAATGTTCCTAATACTGAATGCACTACCTGGCTGTTTGTATTTGGGTTTTCTAATACAGATGCCTGATGATGATCACTGCCAAAATAGCATAGAGTTGTCTATTTTGCGTACATCCCAGAGTAGCCGCTCGCAGGGAGATCTTTTAGGAGGCTGACAACAATGGTTAGCTTGAATGCACATTCCTATTGTTTGTGAGTTGTCACAATCTATTAAGTTTGATGTTAGAAAGGGCAGAATGATATGGTTTCTCCTTTGTTCACATATTTGCAGAGATATTTTAAAAGTCTACTCTTGCTTACAAACTCAACGTTTATATGTGCCTGATATTTTTTAAGGAGAAATATATTATGTGGCACAACCCATTTGTTATCTAAGTTGTGGTTGTCTCTTCGTATGTAGATTCCATTATCTCGACGTCGGTATAGTGTGAAACCATTATCAGTAAAATTAGTTTCATCTTGAAATTCTTTAGGATAAAATTTTGAGCATTTTCCTTTTTTCATACATGGACAATCTTTATTTTTTTCGCCGCATGGTCCATGCATCATATGTTCAGATATAAGAACGTATCCTAAAGGATCTTCTCTTGGGTCTGGTATTTCAGCTGATATCCATTTGTCTATTATTTCAGGTGTTATTTCATTTCCATTTTTATCTAACCAAACTAAGATGTGGACATGTGGTAATCCCCATTTTTGAAATTCTATTGAGTATATAATTGCTAATATGGGACCAAAGATTGAACCTGAACGTATGTCATGTAACAATTCTTGTAGTTTCATATGGAATACACGTACTATGATATCAGGTCTATCATTGGGATGTTGTCCCTCTAAAATGACTACAGCTATTTCTGGCCACTTTGGATTGCATGTGAATGTTATAAAAAGGTCTGGAGGCCCATATACACGACAGATTGCTATCCCATCATGATAGTTTTGTATCACATAACGTCTGGAACCAGTATGGCTTGATGGCAATAATACCCTTTTCCCTATTTGGTTACCCTCACTTAATCCTTTTTCTACTGCATCAAATATTCCTTGAAGATATTCAATCCGTAGTTTGTCTTGGTTTCTAGCAATGAACATAAGCCTATCTTCATCTTCCATTGCACGGGCATCTACGATTGCTTGTTTTGATAGCCTGCCATAGCATAGATAAGGGTTTGGCTGATTTGATCTATAATGCATATGGTACTTAAAAAATTCATGCATTGTAACTGTATTCCTTTTAGTTTTAGTGTTTTGTTTGGTCTTTTTTTGTTGATATGGTATACCAAGCTGGAATCCTCTTTCTCCGTAAGGAAATAATAGAGGGTATTGTAATGGCATGTATGCTGGATGGAATATACATATACGTTGTAGGCCTTTATATTTGTTGGTAACGATGATATCTCTTCTATAATTTTCTAGATTTAACTCTCCTACAACTAAGATTGCTAATTCTTCAGTATGTGGCATTTCATATTGTATAGCATCACCTTTGTTTGCTCCTATAATACGAATACTGATATCTATACCGTTATGCTCTTCAAGGATGTCACGTGCATGGCGAAATAATTTTACTAGCGGATTATGTTCATCGAGCATTTTTTTAAGTTCTTCTACTATGTAAGGGTTTATATCATTTTCCTCAGGGTCTTCTTTATGTAATGCTCGTATTCTATTTTCGATCTCATTCTTTGTATCAAAAATATATAGCTCAGCAAACTTTGGTATTTTATCAGGTTGAGGTAGTAAAGATCCTATACGATGATGTATTTGACCATTTATACGGAATACATATGGACCTTCGCCTTTGTTTATATTTTTGTCGATGTTCGCACCCATTGATGTAAAAGCAAACAAGCTATTGTATTGCCGTATTTTTTGTAAGAAATGTTTAGATAAATTGTCTCCTTTGTAGTCTAGTAACCTAGCAAGAAACTCGGGTGGTTCTCTAAATGGTGGTATTTTAATTTGTCCATATTTACAGCAATTTGAGTACATTATTTCTTTATTTTTTCTTGTATCCTCCCGGTTTTGTTCTTGAAACCAAAATATTGCGTTGCAATATTTACAATTGTATTCTGGTAGACCCAAGTATGATCTTTCATCATATGTTTCTTTTAGATGTTGAATATACTCTGGTGTGAAGGATATCATGCCATGAGAAGAAGATAAATATGAATATCTACGCTCCATATTTAGACAACATTGTTTTAGTGGCCTCTGAGTTTCTTCAGCGTTATCTTGTTCTTCTCTTTCTTTTTTCTTTTGCTTTATTTTCTTCATTCTGATATGTCTCATCCTTTTGCTATCTGTCTCAATACATTCCGATTCTTGTTCTCTCTTTCTTTTCTTTTTCTGTATTTTTGGCATTCTACTATCTTTCATTCTTTTGCTATTTGGCTGAATGTATTCTGTTTGGTGTATGGGGTTCTCCCTTTTTCTAGTATTCATTTCTGTGTTATTAAAAACAGTAAGTAGAAAAGCACATAGTAAAATAATTAGTTATAGATGAATGATCGTTTCGCTTTGTATTATTTTCTTTTCCTTGGTTATTGGAATCATGGTATTTTATACCTAGTTGAAAACCTCTTTCATCATAAGGAAATAGAAGTGGATATTGTAAAGGCATATATGCAGGGTGAAATATAGAGATACGTCGTAGTCCATTATTTCGTGATGTAACAATGATATCTCTTTCATAATTTTCTAGTGACATGTCACCAACTATCAATATAGCTAGTTCATTTGGGTGGGGCATTTCATATTGTATTTCATCCCCCCTTTTTGCACCTATGATTCGTATACTTATATCAATACCTTTATGTTTATCTAGTAGATCACGAGCGCTACGAAATACTTTTACTAATGGATTTGATTCATCTAGCATTTTTTGGAGACCTCTAACAAAATCTGGATTTAGATCTGTCTCATTTGGATCTTCGTTAGTTAAAGCTTTTATCCTATTTTCGATTTCATTTTGTGTGTCAAATATATATAGTTCAGCAATTCTTGTAGAAATCGGTAATGTGTTCCTTTAACTTTTCTATTTCAGTTACCTCCCCCTCCTCAGTTTCCAGAGACAAGATAGTTTTCTTTCGTCTTCTTCCATTTGCATAAAGATGAAAAAAATCTGTGTTAGAATCCCCTTTTAAAATCCACAACTCACTGCCACGTTGCTGCCAATAGATCTCTTCCATCTTATAAATATGTTCCAGTTTGTCCTCAATTTCCTATCTCTGATGCCACAAATCTGCTGAGAGCTCATTATTCTCTGCTATTGTGTCCAAATTTTCCAACTGATTTAATAGCTCAAGTCTCATTTTTTTCTGTTCCACCACCAATTGAATATTCCAGCCTTTCAAGAATTGCCTCAACATGCATAGGCTCCCATGCCAATTATCCAGTGAGTAACTCTCCTGTGGTCTTCTTTCTTTGCTTCCACACCATTTGCTTTTAACAAGTTCTTGAAAGCCAGGGGATAACAACCATTGTTTCTCAAAGAAAAAGTATTTTGGTCTAGGAGCACCTTGCTCTCCAGAATCCAAAATAATAGGAATGTGATCTGAACCGACCCTGGTCAGACTTTTCACAATACACAGAGGGTATTTCTTTTCCCAGTCTGATGAAATTAGGAACCTGTCCGACCTCACCATAACTGGATTGTCTTGTTTATTAGTCCAGGTATACTTGGG
Source organism: Urochloa ruziziensis (assembly GCA_015476505.1). Classification (NCBI taxonomy): domain Eukaryota; kingdom Viridiplantae; phylum Streptophyta; class Magnoliopsida; order Poales; family Poaceae; genus Urochloa; species Urochloa ruziziensis. The sequence continues at coordinate 29,597 of WEIB01000295.1, forward strand.
ACCAACCCTCGACACTTCCCTCAAAGCATGCTTGCCTATAAAGTCATTGAACTGGTTTATAAGTGTGCTATTGTACCCTTCTGTGTTCTTTTCAGTTGCACTCCGAATCAAATTAAAATCGCCGCCTAGAACAGTAAGTAACTCTCTTTGCTCATAAATGTTGTCCAGCTCCTTCAAAAAAACTTCTGAAAATTCATGTTGAGCTGGCCCATACACACTTACCACCCAAAATCTGAAATTTGACAATCTGTGTCTGATGGACATTGAAATAGAGTAGTCTCTCACACAGTGCTCTTCCAGTTCAATGGTGTCAACCTTGACCCCCATTAACATGCCTCCTGATCTTCCTTTAGCTGCTGCCCAAATCCACATAAAGTTTTGATTACCAGAAAGTTCACCTAACTCCCTGTCAGAGAACTCATGTTTGACAGTTTCTTGAATACCAACCACATCCAATTTTTCTTGAAAGATATACTAGAAACTTAAGGGCGCGGCGTTGCCGCGCCATCTTTGAGCCAGCCAGTGATATTCTAGGTGGTAGCAGTTAACTTTAGAATTTGATGGAGAAATCAGCATATACATCAACAAAGAAAAGGGCACTCATTGCGGCTTTCTAGTATATGCATATGCATTGCAATTATAAAAGATCTTACTCTGAGTGCTACTGTTTGGCTACTTCATTTTTGAGAAAAACTATATTTTAGTATTGACATCTGAGAGTCAGTACGTGATTTCTTTTCCCAGGAATGCAAAAGAATTCGCATAACACAACTTCTCATAATCTATATCACTATGTATGTTTTAATAATTCCATCATTTGCAAATAATAAACATGGAAGGATTTCAAATCAGTTCATGACAGCAAGGAATATAAATCATCTGTTTTGGATGAGCGTTCAGGATACAACACCATGTAGTTTGATAGGTATCATTTGTAAGTGGGTTGCCATATCATTCTGCCCTTTCTAACATCAAACTTAATAGATTGTGACAACTCACAAACAATAGGAATGTGCATTCAAGCTAACCATTGTTGTCAGCCTCCTAAAAGATCTCCCTGCGAGCGGCTACTCTGGGATGTACGCAAAATAGACAACTCTATGCTATTTTGGCAGTGATCATCATCAGGCATCTGTATTAGAAAACCCAAATACAAACAGCCAGGTAGTGCATTCAGTATTAGGAACATTGAACTGCTTCAGTAATCTCCATGTATAGTTATGGGAAGCAGAATATAGCGACAACATGGATCCAATGAATTATCAGAATTGGGTGTACATGCCAATAAATGCATCATTCAGTCTGAAAAGTTACAAAAAAAGCTAAATATATGGCAACTGAAACAAAAAATGGCAACAATAGTTTAGATGATACACCGTCCCCGTAAGAGTTGTCTGCATATTACTAAATTGCATCCTTGCATTTCTATTTAATTTCACTAATCTGACCAGAGCATGTATACTCTTTTTCAGCTACTTTAATGAAACAATCTATTGAATAATTTCATTTCTATTTTCAGCATAGGGAAAAGCCTATAAACTTTTAGCTCAAGATATTCAGATTTAGAGAAGCATGGATGATCCCTATGACCTCTCCAGGACTCCAACACAGGGAAGAAGCAACCAATTAACTTGTTCAGAAAATATTCTATCAGTTTTTCCAAAAAGAGAATCACAGATTAGCAGGTCCAGATCGATGATTGCTTTTATCTGTTGAGTCACAAGAGGCCTCATCGACAGCAGAGAGAGAGAGAGGAGGAGAAGAGCTGTGGAGGGGGCATCTAAACGAGGGAGAGGAGATACCTGAGGAAGGGGCGACGCTAAACAGGGACCAGGAAGCTGCGATGCTCGGCTCCTAGCATCCTGGGCGAGGCGCAGGCTGCGCAGCACTGATTGAAGAGGCGGAGCACGTGGTGTTCCTGAATGGACAGCAGGAAGACCGAGAGCGCCTCAAGGTCGACTGCCGTCTAGTACCCGCCGCCGCCGCCGCCCATGTCCGAGAGGACGTCCCGATGGAGACTGCTGGCCTGGCGGGCGGCGTCCTTGAGTTGCTCCAAGAACGCCTCCATATCAGCGCTGGCTACACATAGCGTCGAACACCCTATGGGCATCACTCAAGGAGCTGGATATGGGCTGAGCGTTGCCCACCCATTGCCCTGCCCGTCGTCGGCTCGTCGCTGGCGCATTTCGCGCCGGGATTTCAACACCGTCGCGTCGCACTGCTGTTGCCGCACAGCATCCCACGCCCGTAGGTTGCCTGGCCTTTATTAGTGCTCCTCCCCGTGGAGGCGGAGCCCTTGTGCACGGCGGCATCGAGCATGGACCGGCGGCCGAAGCAGAGAGACGAACCGGCGACGAGACGACACCACGACAACACAAGCTCTCGTCGAGTCCCGTCGGCCGGAGCAGGCGGAGGCAGGTCACATGAGGAGGAGCAGAGGAGCAGGCGGTGGCGGCGCTGGGAGTGAGTAGGGCGCAGGCGGGGAACTGGAGCGGCGGTGGCGCAAGGGTGGTGCGGTCGTCCTGTGCGACGAGCGGAGCGGGGACAACGCGGCCGGTCCAAGTGGCGGAGGGCACCGACCAACGGGAGGAGGAAGGCGAGCGGCACGGGAGGCGCCGAGGCGGAAGGAGGCGCGGGCCGCTGGTTCTCGAGGATTCGCGAGGGCCCGAGTCAGCTTAACGGGCGACAGACCCGCGCGGCTTACCCCGATCTGGACCGTCTATTTCGACGATCCGACGGCCGAGAAACGCTGATGACGTGGCCGAATGAGGATCCGAGAACGCCCCGAGCTGGTGTCCAGGATTCGTCTAGTAAAGATAAAGATTATCTCAGCTGTCTTCTTCTTGAGGCCTTGCCTAAACCTCTAGCATTCCAACTCAACACTTTCATTATTTAACTCAGGAGTATCCTCTTCTACCCTTACCTTGGTAGAAGAAGTAGAAGCATGATTATTACTGAAAGACATAAAATCTCTAGAAGAATTTGTGATGCCTCCCATGGCAAACTCACTAATATCACTATCCTCTACAGGAGCAGTTTTAGCTTTAAGTTTTTCAAGATACTTATTGTAATTTGGAGCAGCCAAATCAGCTCTAACCTTTTCCTCAGCCCTAAATAAGCTAATAGTGTTCTCTACATTGACATCCTTTAAATCCAAATCAGAGATAACTTTCACAATATGATCATCAGGAACCTCATTAAGAATAGTAAAAGGGTTTGCATATGTACCTTTCTGGACATCATTCTTAGGGATCCCTCATTCTTATCTCTGGTTCGTTCCATTGCTTTAATTGCTATTGGCACTCCATCCCTAGCCACCCTGGCACTAGACCGAGTAGCCACTGCAGGCTTCTTCAAAACTCTCCCCCTCTTGAGCTTCTTCCATTTTGCTTTGGGTTCCCCCCAACCCTGCCTGTCTTCCTCCTCTGTAATTGTCTCTAGACTCTGACTAGAAATATTGTCCCAAAAATCTTCTTCTAGTTGATCTCCTTGCTTAGTCTCTGAAAGTTTTAAATCAGGCCATTTATCCTTATCAAGGAGATACGGACCATCCCGACTGTGCACCACAATCTTTCCTTCAGGGATCAGATTATGCTCGCGCACATTCTTCTCTTTGTCAGGTGAGATTACCACAGATTCTTGACTGCTTAGCTCAATACCTTTTTCTTCCCCTGATAAATGCATGGTCTTGATGCAGGTCTCCTGTGCACTTACTACAGTGCAGTGATGACTGATGAGCCCCTGAAGTCGTGAACCGCCTTTCCCCTACCCCATGACTCCATGACCCATATACCGTCCATCTCCACGACCGCCACCATCATCCCGTCCACCGCCACCTCCACCCCCGCCCCCGCACCGCGTCACGTGCTGCCACACTCCGCCCCACCCCCCCGCGGCCGCCGCCGCTGTCCCCACCACCAACCCACCCCCCTCCCGCTCCCGATGTCCACCCCATCGGCGCCGCCGCCGTGCCCGCACCTCGCCGCGCACCGCCTGTCCTCGCGCCCGCTGCGCTTCCTCCGCCGCTGCCTGCGCGTGCGCCCGCTCGGCCGCCCCGAGATCCGCAGGGACCCGCGCGAGCTCCCGCGCTGCTCGCCCTGCGCCGCCGCGGCCCCGTCCACCCCCTCCCCCCGCCTCTACGCATGCCTCTCCTGCGCCGCCGTCTTCTGCCCCTCCCACGCCGCCTCGCACGCCTCCGCTTCCGCGGGGCCCGGGCACCAGATCGCCGTCGACGTCGACCGCGCCGAGCTCTTCTGCGCCGCCTGCGGGGACCAGGTCTACGACCCCGACTTCGACCACGCCGTCTTCCTCGCCCAATCCTCCTCGCTCCTCCCCTCCACCTCCTCGTCCTCGCCTTCCCCGGCGCCCCGCAAGCGCAGGCGCGTCGATTACCGCGCGTGGGCGCCAGATCCGGCCGAATTCGCGCTCATGAGCTCCGCGGACCCCACAACCTCCGCGTCCGCCGCCGCGCCCGCGGGCCTGCGGGGGCTCAACAACCTCGGCAACACCTGCTTCATGAACTCCGTGCTCCAGGCGCTCCTCCACGCGCCCCCGCTCCGGAACTACTTCCTCGGCGATCGCCACAACCGGTTCCTCTGCCCGCGCCGCACGCCCGTCAGACACCGCGCCGCGGAGGCCGAAGCCGCCAAGGTCGCCTGCCTCGCCTGCGATCTCGACGAGATCTACTCCGCGGCATTCTCCGGGGACCGCATGCCATACAGCCCCGCCAAGTTTCTATATAGGTCTGGACTCTGGATCTCGGGCGCTACTATCACAATGGTTCATGTCATTTTGAGCAGCATGCTGTCTTTCTTTCTGTTGGATCCATTGGCGTATTGGGAAAGCAAAGCTAATATGGGTGCCTGGTGTATTGTAACATGGGGGTGGGGATATTGCCTGAGATGTTCAATTGTATTTATCGCTTGCAAAGATATAGTGTTATATGAATCCTGTGCCTTGGTACCGTTTGCAATTAGATCATGATCATGCTGGATTGCAAATGGAATGAGCAGAAAACGTGTCTAAAGAGGGAGACATTTAGCATTATGATATTGCAATGCTTGAAAAGGAAAGCAGTTAACAACTCTGCAAATACATGCAGATTGTCTGATGACATGTCATCCTATATAGAGTATATTTAAGCTACCAAGTCAACATATTGGGCCTAACTTTTCAAGTCATTTGGCCTGCTTAGCAGTCATTAAATTTACAGTTCGAAAATTAAAAGTGATCAAATGCATGAACAGCTGTAAATTCAATGCAGGTAACGGTTTGCCAGGTGACTTTGAAGGTATTGTGTGGCACTTGCTCCATTGCCAGTTGGATTTTATCACTGTTTCTTTGTTCTGAATCATGTGAATTGCATGCTTTAGGTTAATTTTGGCAGTCTTCTATGAGACTGAGCATACAGAACAAAATGACATCTATTTGTTCTACCTCCTGAATAGAAGTGATTAATTTTCTTCTGATTATTGAGTATCATTGTGATTTTTTAGTTGGTGGCAGCATGCATCGAACCTCGCAAGCTACGAGCAACAAGATGCACATGAGTTTTTTATCTCCATCCTTGACCATATCCATGAAAATATAAAGGATGATCAGCACAAGCCACATACCCAAGGTAGTTAGCTTCTCCTTCGCTGCTTTCTGAATCAAAGACCTTTTTGTATGTTCCGCTGAACTGAAATCTGTGTGAAGGGGCTAAGTATCACATTTTTATTCTGAGTTTTGTCTAAATCATGGTAAAACCATACCTTTTTTTAATAATAAGAGTGCAGTGGGATCCATGTGTTAGAATAGCAAAGAATGTGGAACTTGTGGGTACTAATTACCATGTTCACTGTTGGCCCCACCTTTCTTTGGAGCATAGACCTGCAGCAGCTTTTCAGCAAAAAAAGCCAAACAGGAACAGGATAGTTGCCCTGTATTATCGCCTAAATGTTCTTTTGGATAAAGTGTAGAATATTTTCTTTCTTTTGATTGGTGTAATACCATGTCTTTGTAAAATAATCTCAGGTAATGTCCCGTCCTAACAGTGTAATTTGTTCTCATGATAGGCCATGGGGACTGTTGCATTGCCCACAGAGTGTTTTCTGGTATCCTGAGGTCAGATGTCACCTGCACGAGCTGTGGGTTTACATCCACAACTTTTGAGCCCTGTATGGACATTTCTTTGGACTTGGATATTGGACATAACACTTCTTTTGGTGTTGCAAACACAAAGTCGCATGTGCGCAATGGGGAACGGAGCTTGGCTGGTGTGAATTCTAAGGTGTCAACTCTCATGAGATGTTTGGAGCGGTTTACAAGGGCTGAGAGACTTGATGCTGAGCAAAAGTTCTTCTGTGAACGCTGCAATGAGAGGCAAGAGTCCCTGAAGCAAATGTCCATTCGCAGGCTTCCATTAGTTTGCTGCTTTCACATAAAGAGATTTGAGCATTCGTCAGTCAAAAAGGTGTCAAGGAAAGTTGATCACTGTTTGCAGTTTCCCTTTTCCCTTGACATGGCACCTTACCTGTCATCGTCTATTCTCAGAAGTAGATATGGTAACCGCATATTTCCAGCAGAAGCTAGTGATGCAGATGCAGTTTCAGAATTGTCATCAGAATTTGAGATATTCGCAGTGATCACACATAGTGGTAATCTAGAAGCTGGCCATTATGTGACCTATCTGAGGTTAAATAATCACTGGTACAAGTGTGATGATGCCTGGGTAACCAGAGTTGAGGAGCATACTGTCAGAAGTTCTCAGGCATACATGCTCTTCTATGTGCAGAAGACGCTCTATTACAAGGCTTGTGAAAGAGCAGCTGCAGTCTGATCTGAAGCAAAAGCACTACTCCATACCACCAGGAAAAGTTGTCATCGAATCAGGTATACATTTAGTCTGTCAACAAGGAAAACGTCATGGTATAAGTTAAAAAATGCATGGTATTTTCACAGCACAGCCATCGAGACAGATGGTGGTCAAAGTTTTGTGTTCTCATTGACCTATAGTTCCAGTCAGAGGGGAGCTTTTTTTTGGCGATTTTCTTTACAGCCAGTTGCCCAAAGGGAAGATGGTCAAATTTTATGTGTTGTATTATCGTATTATCCTGATTAATGGATTTCTTGTGGTGGCTGGCTGGCTGCCACAAAACTGTAAGCGCTGCATTATTTGATACCATTGATGGTGAGGATGCTCAAACCAGTCATGCTGAAATTTAATACTGGATTCAGCAAGGAGAGAAGTGGAAAATGTAGAAACAAAACAAAAAGGGAACCAAATTTTTTATGTGTTCCTTTCAGTAATTGCATGCTTGCTCTACTGAAGTAGAGTTCTCTTTCTGATATTGATCGTTTTGTGTTGCCTCTTGTTTTCTACTCCGTAACTTGTTTTAGTGGTTAATGGATGAGCTGAAATGTGTATGTCAGTTTCTACCAGTTTTGTTTTGGCTGTTTTGATCTTTGCCTGTTTGTCCACTGTACATGTCCCCGACAGTAAATGTGATGTCCATGCTGTACGTGTCTCAGATCTGTAAACGTTTGCGCATGGACATGTTGCTATCAAGCGATGCGATATGCGTTACTCTCGCTGGAAAACCATATAGGAGCTCCATGATTTCTCTTTCAAAAAAAAAAAAAATCCATGATGGGTTGGTGTGAATTTGAGGCAAATCCTATGGATTCAGAGCTTTGGACTCTTTTGATTATGATGAGGAATAAACATTTCACGGGTCCGGTGCTAGTTTCACGGACCACAGGTGATGTTGAGGCTCCCCTGCTCAACGAGCGGATAGGCCTGTTGTGCCGAACGGCTTCGGAGTACTGAAGATAGACGTATATCAGGCTTAAAACTTTAGAAGTTATTAAAACCCGACGGCGAATTTGAGGTATCCAGCTGCTACAATGGATCGGCATTTGGACAGAAATAATCTGAAACTCTGGACTCTGGACCATTCAGCGTTGCCACCGAATTCTACCAGGGGGAAAAAAATGTAAACACACACAGTACCCAAAATGAAACTCGGTACGCATCAAATAATTATGCGGAAGAAGCTACGAGTACTTGGGTGTTGAGCTCCTGTTACGCGATGATTTACGTTCCTTAATCAACAACGCACTCTGCTGACCGACACGCATTGCATTGCAGAAGCAGTGCAGCACCCGCATCCCGTTCTGCAGACGATCAGGCGTCGCTGCCCCCTTTTCTGGCACGAGAAGGAACGCACAGCGCACGCTACGCGTGCCGCTTTCCACCCAAGCTTCGCTGGCCCGGTCGCCGGCGGCTTGAAAGGAACTACCACTCACCGTTGCCCACTGGTACTACCTCCGTTCTAAATTATAGATCGCTTTGAGTTTATTAGGTTCATAATCTTTGTTATGCATCTAGATAAACGGTATGTCTAGGTTTATAGAAAATCTATGAACCTAGACCTATAATTTGGAACGGAGGACGTACGTTCGTACTCTCCGGATCAGCCTTGCCCACACCGACATGTGAACAAAAACCCATGGCAGTCTGATGACGTGTCTCACCCAAACGACCAAGCGCAAGCACGGCTGGGGTAAATAAAACGAACGGATACGCAGGCACGATAATAAAGCCCCCTATCAATTTCTTGGATCGTTTCGTTGCGTGCTCCACAACTGCATGGTGTCTGCGTCTCCTAGCTGAATTGGGGTACAGACGCTTCCGTGCACGCCAGCACTAAGAGCTCATGAGCAATCCGGAGCACAAGAAATTCCTGTTATTTGCACAGGAGCTAAGCGTAGCATTCGTGAAAGCAACTGCTCATCATACCACACACAAAACGAACCTTTTTTTTCTGAAGGTAGTGAACTTCCTGAGGATTAAACAGTTGGAGTTGCCATGTATGCGTCGTTGTCTGAAAAGGACTTGCCGCATTCATGTCCATATCTAGCCATTCATGGTCGATTGGGTACAGCGCACAAGGCAGGTGTAACATACTGACAAGCCCGTCGTACCGGCCTCAATCTTTCCTCGGTTTTGCCGGAACAAATCATACAGGAGTTGGGCAGTGTCCATTTTGGAGGGCGCTGGCGAGAGTTCTTTGTTGCTGTCAACCGCATGATACTGGATCACGTGCGCTACAGTAAGAAAGCGCTCTAATTCCAGCTGCATGGTTGCGGGGATGCGTCACAGTCCGTCAGACCAAAGAACGATGGCGAAACACTGTTAAATTAGCTCAGAATTAGTCAAAATTAAATGACTTTTCGACCCAGTCCTATCAAACGAACAGAGCGGGGCAGCAATATGAGCCACTTCCTTCTCTTTGCGCCTTGTTCGTTGCGAGTTTGTCACAAATCAATGGTAGGCCGCCCCGTTTGGGTACGAAAACAGGCTGCGCTGCAAAAGGTTGGCGAGGATCGTCCTCCTGACCCTGTTTCTAGCTGCAAATGAAGATAAGCATCCTCCTCTAGTAGACGGTACTATGTATCTCTGTTGCTCAAATATCTGTAAATCAAGCTGGCTTGCCAAATTTAGTGGACTAACCCGGGGCCTTTGATTTCCGCACTCACGAGGGCTTCTGGACGTGTTGTAAGATAAACCACTCGTCACTCAACGTGAAGTTACTAGCCGAGGTTGAATACTTGAGATGCTTAGCGATGCCCTCTGCCACACACCCCCTCGAATCGTTGGACGTTGGCCATCTTTGCAAGCCTTTTAAGCCACGGCTTTAAAAAAATGCGCTGACGTGTGCCGTACTTCTCCCACGAAAACGAACACAGATCTCGCTCAGTTAAACGCTGGAGCTGCAGCGTACCGTGCAAACCAGATCAAGTGGCAGCAAATCCTGTTATTGATTACGGGTTGACCGGTCACGCTAACCCCTAGCCAGCCACAGCCAGCACGCCCGATCGGTTTACAGCCAATCCAATCTAACCCCATCACGCCCCCGCCGTCCCCACACTGCAGGAGAACGAGACCGAGAGCGACCGGGACAGGAACGCCCGTCCGTCCCCGCGGCCCCGACCGACACGAGTAACCGCAAAGGACCCCTACGCGCGCAGATTTCCACCCCCCACTGCCAATTGCGCGTGCGCCCGCCCGCCCCGCGCCCATCGCAAGTTCGCCTTCCACCCGCGCCAACCCAGCGCTCGCTTCGTTTCCCCCGTCGCTTGACGCCGTCGCCACCCAAACCAGCGCATCGTCGCCGCCGCTCCGCCCCCCGCCCCGCTTCTCCGGCCGTGCCAGCCTCGGGAAGACCAAAATAGAAACTTCCGCTGGTAGGTCGCGCCCGCTTTACCCCACCCAGCCCACGCCTCCCCGGCCTGCCCCGGCCAAAACTGCCCGGCTCCCCTCCGGGCTCTCCCCTCCCCTCCGCCTCGCGCCCCTCCCCGCTCTTTCTGTGAGGAGGGAAGAGAGGCGGATGCCGAGGAGGCGGGGCTCGCGCGCCGCAAGCATGACGACGCCGCTCGCGGGGGGCAGGTGAGCTCGAGCTAGCGCGCGCGGTTTTAAATCGCCACGCGCCTGCCTTCTCGCCCTAGTTTAGTCCTAGAGAGCTTGCCCTGCCTGCGGACATGGCTCCCGGCCTCAAGTACCGGGCCGGGCTCTGCCTGATTGTCGCCGTCGTGCTCATCTGGGTCATCTCCGCAGAGGTCACGCAGGTACGGATTTTCCCTTTATTTCCCTCTGTTGTGGTGTTGTGTACTGTAGTTATCTGGACGTTCTTACATCTTTGGCTTGGGGAGGCGTGATTGCTTATCGGATTGGTTTTGTTCGTTTTCGGGGTAAATTCTATCTGCTTATATCAGATTAATTTTATTGAGCCGTCCTGGGATGTTGTTCTGCATCTCAATTTTAAACGTTACGCCCAGGCTTGCCTGCAATAGAAAATTGCTCAGGGGGAACGTTCATCAGGTGGCGTCTTTTATTTTTCCAAAACAAAAAGGGAAAGTTTATTCTTTTGCTCTCTAAATTTCAACGCAGTTCTCCAAAAACTGCATATGTGCTCATCGGGATGTCCCTAAATGTTGCCATGAACGCTTTGCTGATGTGTAACTATCTGCAATCAAACCTCAGCTCTTAGCTTGTTTTCTCCATGTAAATTATGTCAAATCCTAATCAACATGTTGTGGTTGTGACACTTTGTGACACCAATCTATGAATGATTGGAGATGGTTGTGATATGCTTGATCACCTGCAGTGCATGATTGAATATTAGATAAGGAGCCTCAGTTTAGTTTTATTTTCGTTTCCAGTTGCTGTTGCTTTAAAGTCATGCTTCATCACCTGAGTGTTTTTTTTCGGGTATCATCACTTGAGTTTAGATCAAGAGCATCTCATATAACTTATTCGTTTCCACTATGTTAGCTACTGTTACTTCTGTTCCCGCCGTGTAAGAAACTGAGATGCCAATGTTAGAAGGTGCCAGTAGTAGAATTCCATTGCCTCCATCATAAAAAAAAGTACTTCTTGTTCCTGGGTTCTTTTTTTTTTTATCTATCTTCAATTCATCGTGCGAAATATACTAATTTTCGTTTTGTAACTATTTTTTTTTTTTGCAGGGTATATTCACAAAGTACAAACATCCGTTCGCAATTACTTATTTGGGAGCCTCCCTTATGGTCATATATCTCCCATTATCATTTCTAAAAGACTTTATATACAATTCAATAAGACGGCATTCTGGAAACACCAGTGCTTCAAAAATCACGACCAAATCTTCCTTTGGCGGTAGTGCCCCTTTGAAGAATGAGGAATTGCACAAGATGTTGGAAATGGAGCCGCAGAAAGCTATAGTGATTCCTGTAGTAGAAGAAACAAAACCACTTATTTATGGAATCACTGAAATTAATGATGGGGTCTTGAAGGAGAAGCAGCTTTCCACTAAGCAGATTGCAACTTATGGACTATATCTTTGTCCCTTATGGTTTGTGACAGAGGTAACTTTCGAACAACTTTAAATGTTCACGCGAATAACTATACCCATGTGTTTCTGAGCGCGTAAATTACAATCATACAACCAGCACTTTGATTGGTAAATATTACTCATTTTCTCTTATGCTGAATGAATGCAGTATTTATCGAATGCAGCGCTTGCAAGAACTAGTGTTGCCAGTACCACTGTACTGTCTTCAACTTCGGGACTCTTCACTCTTTTCATTGGTGTTTTACTTGGCCAAGACTCCATAAATGCTGCAAAAATTATTGCTGTTTTCATCAGCATGGCTGGTGTCGTCATGACAACTATGGGCCAGACTTGGGCATCTGATGAATCAAAAGTAGGCAAATCTGGGTGAGTGATTTACTCTTGGCCAATACTCTGATAATCACAATAGACTTAACCAGAAGCAGGCAAATCATGAGTGTGTGATGATGCATAACATTAGACTTATAGGGATGAACATTGCTTACTGGTGGTGTTCAGTTGATGACTGCAACTGACTTGCTTTTTATACTAGAAGCAGATCAAACTCCTTGCTTTTTTTATTGTATTTCCTCTCTTCTGATATCTACGTTTTACAAATGCAGAGATACAGAGAGAACCCTTCTAGGTGATATGTTTGGTCTAATGTCAGCAATAGCATACGGTCTATTTACTGGTAGGTTGTTTTACTTCTCTTTTTATTTGCACTTGATTTTATAATTTAGCACCTAATTGTTTCAATATTGTTCCAGTGCTTCTCAAAAAATTTTGTGGAGAGGAAGGAGAAAAGGTTGATGTCCAAAAACTGTTTGGTTATCTTGGACTTTTTACTCTTGTCGCTCTCTGGTGGCTTGGTAATATTTCCCTTTTCTGAATTAATATTACTTAAGCATACAAATTTGAAATATATATTCATATGAATTTCCTTATTTATTCATTTCATGATTAGTTTATGCTAAAGTTTTTTTTTCATGTTTATGTTTTCGTTGCAGTCTGGCCATTAACCGCACTAGGCATTGAACCAAAGTTTTCAATGCCCCACTCAGCTAAAGTGGATGAAGTTGTGGTGGCAAATGGCCTAATTGGAAGTGTATTATCAGACTACTTCTGGTACGTGTTAAAAGTGGGCCAATATTTTTATATAATTGCATACTCGCAATAGTTTTGACAGTGGAATTTGTGGTCAGGGCTCTTTCTGTTGTTTGGACAACTCCTTTGGTGGCCACTTTAGGCATGTCGCTCACAATTCCACTAGCAATGGTTGCTGATATGATCATTCACGGTCGTCACTATTCAGCAGTTTATATTCTTGGTTCTGTCCAGGTACGAATGCCCATCAGCTCAGTATTTTTTTTATCTGGGTGTATGTCAAACATCTACCATCTACCATGATAACCAAATTAACTGCATTAAAGATTTTTCTGACAGAGTCTTGTGTTAACTTGTTGGCATCCCATGTTCAATTATGTATGCCTCTTTGGTTCCAGCTCACTGTTGCATGCATTTGTCATTTGATTTACCATATGATTTTGTCCCCTTTTCGCAGGTATTTTCAGGCTTTGTTATTGCAAACCTCGCGGATCGCTTTTCACGTTCTCTAGGGCTATAGCTTCATGAAATAAAACAGGTCCATATTAGAGTGTAAATCTGGAAGTTCAATGTTGGGTTGGTTAGACAGGCTCCAGAAAACTCCACGAGTTTCATGCGGACTGGGAAATACCAGTAGCACCCCTTTTCCCTTTGCCCCATGGGGGTGTTGAATTTTGCCGTGACGTATAGTGAAAGCCAGCAGATGATGAAAGATACAGTATGTCGTAGCAGCCCTTTCACAACTGTAAATTCTCACTACGGAATCGATGTATACTACCGTGGTTCCAGGCCATGTCCACACACTTTACATGCTTGCGAATGCAACGTTTCTTGATTCCTTGTCAATTTCAGTTCATGAAAAATTTACTTTCATCATGCATAAGTTGTGAGCTTGTGAAAGAAAAAAGACTGAACAAGTTGGACTTAACGCAAACAATGAATTAGCAAAAAGGAATTACAAGTTGTCGTACAATGAATTAACAAGGTGTCCCTGTCCTGTACAGTGCAATTAATTTGTCGGACCCAAAATTCAACTCGGATTGAATTACCAATTCGTTTGAAAACGACTCTCTACACAGGAGATGTCAACATTAAGCTGACGTGGACATTTTAGCAGCTTGTGCAACAATTATTGCAAAGTCAACTCCCCTCTTCTTGTTGTCGGAGCGAGACGCGATAGACGGCGAAGGCGGCTGTCTGATCGGGGTCGCGCAGCAGCGGCCTGGTGACCCTGTCGACCTCGTCCACCTCAAAGCCCTGTTCCCGCAGCACGTCCATGCACTCCAGCACGCTGTTCCGCACCTCACTCGCCGCCCACCCGACCGTGCCACCGCCGTCATCCCGCCACCGCCACAGGACCCCGCAGCGTGGCCGCCATCGCCGGCATGTCCTCCGGGTCGTAGAACACGTCGGACATGAGCACCACGTCCACCTCCAGCTGGTCCTCGAGCCGATCGCCCCACCGGAGCTCGCGCACGTCGGCCTGCGCGGCGGCGTGAAGGCCGTTGGCGTCGGCGTTGGCCCTGAGGCCCGGCAGCAGCGCCGCCACGTCCGTGAGCACGCAGCGCGCGGCGCCGAGGCAGGCCACGGCCGCGATGCCCGGGAGGCCCGTGCCGCCGGCGCCGAGCTCGAGGACAGTCGCGCCGCGGAGGTGGTGAAGAGCGGAGGGGGAGGCGGCGAGGTGGGACGCGAGGACGAGCGCGGAGTCCCAGAGCCAGGAGCCGGTCAGCACGCGGCCGGTGGCCGGATCGTGCGTGCCGTCGCGCTCCACCACGGCCAGGGCGCGCCCGGCCACGGCGACGTGCAGCGAGCCCATTCACGCGCAAGCGCGGCCGCGGCGGCCTATACGTGCCGGTATTATCTGCTCTGATGATCTCACCTGCCGCTGCGCTGCTCCCTTGCGATGTCAATACTAGTAATTTTTGAAGGCTTTGTCTGGTCGTGTATCGCAATTTACCATGTTAAAGTATGAGTTAGAATAGGACTAGGATAACGTAGTCTAAGTCTGAGTAGGTTGGTTTCCTTAATTAGGCTATGTATTTAGATTAGAACTAGGACTCTATGAATTCGAACTATATAATATAAAGTTCGGATGAGTTTAGATCAAGCCGTTCTACTAACAATATACACTAGAGTATTTTGCATGATCTCATTCATGCTCAAGTTGCTCAACCGACCGACCGAATCACCGAACGGACGTACTTTTAAATACGAGGCCATGACGAAGAAAAATGGTAAAAAAAACCGTTAACTTTTGACACCTGAACGGGGGAAAGTTAGGCAGTTTCAGTAGCCGGGAAGGGCATACTCGTCCGAATTGTACTCCACGTGATGTCTGCTCGCTGAGGCGTGCGTGTTTCCATGTTCACGACATTGCAATTCCTGTCGAGATCACCTCCGATGTGCTGGACTCACCGGTTCCATTCCGGCTCGTGACATGAAGAAGTCCTAAACCGGGGTCAGATGAGTTTGCTCTGTTCTTCTCTCTTTACACAACTTTTTGTCCACCTCAAATTTCACAGACGTAGATGAATACATGATCTAATGGAGTTAAGATGGTAGCACGATAGGGTGGGAGCAGACCTGAACTTCTCTCCAGCCAACAAGCAACAGCAGAAAATGACAGAAAAATTCAACGAGTTGAAGCCCAATTTACAAAGGAAAGGTAGTTAAACGTCTTCTCCAGAAGCTGGAAAGAGGCTCACAAATAGTAATAGAAAATGCTAAAATATTAAAACATAGAATCCTGAAATACAAAGCATCAAACGAAAACAGTAGGATACTGTGATATACCCACATTCAGAACAGGACCAGTTTGTGTTGGTTGTTGACGCATGCCCTTTTCTGGGGATACACAGAGGTAGAGAACTCCTAGCTAGAATACCTTTGACAAGCTATGATGGACCATATGATCGAAGCGGAATCTGTACTGCAC
The DNA here is from genome assembly GCA_015476505.1 of Urochloa ruziziensis. NCBI lineage: Eukaryota > Viridiplantae > Streptophyta > Magnoliopsida > Poales > Poaceae > Urochloa > Urochloa ruziziensis. Next base: position 45,494 of record WEIB01000295.1, read on the forward strand.
ATATTTACATTCACTAAAAGTAAAATTCACAAACACAGTCTATTTACTACAACTATCCCAGACTAACTTAATAAAATAACAAATACAATATTGTATCGAAGCTAGTTCTAATATCTACTTGACCTGTAAGGACGATTCATCTAGAGACTACCCGTGAATTGGAGACAGGGGTGTTGAAGAATGAGCTCAGTTGGCTCCAGAGAGAAATTTTGGAACCATAGAGCCGCACACTAACTGATTTCCTTGACCCTTCTCTGACAAACTCCAGCTCTTTCGACACACCATGCTCAGCATAGCTGGGTTCTTCTAGAAACGGCAGGTCGATCGAACCCTCAGACTCGAGGTTCTTCAGCCACCCACGGAGTAAGTAGTTTATAACCTGATGGACAGAAAATTATTACAGATCTGTTGATAAACCACCATAATCACCTAGAGATCCCTCTTGGAAGGGTATTTGAAAATTACAAACTCAACCGGTCTTTAATGGCTGCCATCTTTGCAGAAATCAGATCGATATCAAGTTCAAGAAACATGCTACTCAGTAGCTTTGTGAGTCTAGTTCAAGAAACATGCTAATTAGTAACTTTGTGTAAAAATTGTTACATTAGAATAAAATTCTGAAGATTGGTCAGTTTTTAGTAGATTCTAATAAAAATTCCTAGCAGATTTCATTCCATATAATAGCATTATCGTTGTGAAATAACGCGACCAATCTCTTAAAAGAGAGACAATTTTCCCACTTTTGCAGAACTCACCAGCTTCCTTGTTTGTGCATGATTGTGTTCTTATTTTAACTTTGAGTCTATAATCTGGTTAGGGGGCTTCTGTTGCAGTTCATTTCCCAATCCATGGATTAAATACTTAATACAATGCGCCAAGAAGAATGATTGCACTGGGTAATACCCCTACAACATGTTGTCCAAGTCCAACAGTAGAGGAGTAGTTTGTGTCACTTACTTCAATGATGACCCCCTGATTTTTATCTTGTTCACTAAAGAACTACTTGACCATAAAAGTATTTCCAAAATCTATTTGAAATTACCAATTGGAATATGACATTAAAACCAAAAGGAGAGCTGGAATTTATAAATGAAGTGCAATCCTTACCTCAGGGACCTCATCATGAGGACAGTGACCAGCAGGGCTGATTTCATAATAAGGAGCTTCCGGCACCTGCTGTTTGACTTTGATACCCCAAATAGGTCTAACCCAAGGATCTTCTCTTCCATACATCAAAGATATAGGAACGCCTTGGCTTTGGCACCTATAGATAATGAGTGTTAAAAAGGAAGGACATATTTTTATGTAATATTTCACTAGATCATTTGGATTATCTAACTCACCTAGATACTGCCTCTTGGAAGGATATCTGACCCCTTGGGGCAAACATAATGGAGGCAAATGATGCAGCAGCAGCTGGGTGTTGTGTTATCTCCACAATACGAGAGAATACCTTGTCCACATTTGTTGAGTGGTCAGCATATACTTGTTTGAGTATATCATGTATACTTCTTGGGTCACTTATCTTCTGCCAACTAGATCACAGAGGAAATTACACTCAATTAATTTCGAATCCAATGTTTGGATGATTCACAAATTTACATGACACGATGCTGTAGATGTTTTACTCGTACACATGAGTCTATTTCTTAAATTTCAGTTATGCAGGATCAATAAGTAAACTAATTTTTTATGAAAGTAATATTTTCACAAGCAAAACCTACAGACGTAATGCCTCTTAAAATATGCAAATCTCACAGAAAGCTCATTGTTTAATATAGATAACTTAATACGTCAGAAATTATGAGAAATATATGGTTATAAAGTTGAATATGTTCTCCATTACTAATTAAAAACACTTACACTGCTTCAGTAAGTTTCCTCACAAATGATGGAAGAGGAAATGTCCCGGACCATGGGAAAATCTTTGACAGCCGAGGAGATGTAGCAGGGTTAGGAAAGAATCCCCAAAATGGTGTTGCATTAAGCAACGTGACACCTTTTACAAGGTGGGGACTGGACGCAGCCAAATACATAGCAACGAATCCTCCAAGAGAGTTTCCCACGATGTAAACTGGTTCACGGATAACCTAGAAATGGGTTATAATTTATAAACTTTGCTCAAGACAAATGTTGTATAAGTCTCTTGGTGAAAATACATGATATAAATAAGCAAGCCTCTAAAAGCTTCTCTATACAGTACAAAGGTATAGATAGTTAAACTATCCATGTGTAATGGAGCTAACGCATGAAAGTTAAACCTTATGTGTGCAATTTTGAACAGAAGGATACGGCAATTATTCCATTTCCAGCAGTAAAATATGCATGACTTACATTGTTCATCACTGTTAGTTTTGACCCTTTTGAACATTATGTCAACACAAAAATGAAGAAATTCAAGCAATATTCCAATTGCAATATATGTGAATAAGGAAAAAGGTAGTAACAGACTAACAGGTCTGCGAAAAGTTTTCAAGAGGCATGCCAAGATTTTCCAACTAAACATAAATGACATTTGAGCTAAACAAATTTTGTAAGACAATTGAGAATACAAGGAGTACCTCTTCAATAAAATGCTGAACTTGGTTTTGCCATAAATCTACAGAATACACCAGCTCCTCTGCCCAAGGCTGCGAATCTTGTCCGAAGCCCCAGAATGCCTCTTCGTTCTGTTCCCCTGCTATGTTACTAGGAGCAGGGTCTTCACACGGCAACGACATTCCCTGCCCAAGAAAATCCAACGTCCACACCTTATGATCGCGACCAAGATCCTTCAATTGCTTCTCAAAATGGAATGTACCAACTCCGAACCCCGGCAGGAAGAGCACCGCAGGCGCTTTGCTGTTCTCAGTGCCAGACCTCTCGTAGTACACTGTCAGCTTCGGCTTCCACTCCCAGAGTCCAGTACTGATTGGAGAGCTATCAGGGCCTTCCGGAAGGCTTTGAATCATCACCTTCTCAACCTCTCCAACTTTTCTGGAAGGAATGCCCTGCAGGGTTGCATCCATATCGCTCACATAGAATCCCTGGGTGGAATGAACCTTGCTGGAATCACCCGGATTTGAAGTCCCGCTTGTTGTTCCGACACAAAGAATCACACTTCTTCTTGGCCGAGGAGGCTTTGCATGCCCCAAACCAAGACCACTGCCCCGCCTCCAGACACTTCTAGGTGTTTGATGTAACGCCGAACAGGAGTGGCTGCAAGATACCACCTCCATGACCGCTACGACACACTAGTCTGCAAACAAAGGGAGGCAAACAACTTCACCGGACTGAATTGGAAACAACAATTCGACCGCGTGTACAGTAAATTGTTCCAAAGAACTAACCCTGCCGTCTCATAGTCATAGAAGTGTGCAATATAGTATATGCTGGACATCAGGTACACTTGGACTGGGCCATAAATGAATTATTGTTCTATGAGTGATTTATTTATTACTAATTCCACTTGGAAATAGCCTAAATTTGTTTGCCAAATCGGCGCCGACGGAAGTAAATTCCGAGAAAATAGGTGAGCACGAAACAACTAGCTACCAGCTCCGGTGAGGAAGCATACCTGCAGATCTGCACCCGCCGGCTGCTTGGCGCCTAGTTTGAAGCAAAGTTGCTCCCAGAAATTCTACTCCAGCTGATGAGGACTTGAGGTTATTAGCTTCGCAGGAGAGGGAGGAAAGAAAGTTTGGTATGCTTAAGACAAGCAAGCTAGAGTGCGAACCGGTGAAGGCTCCCGCACAGACCACATAGTGAAGTCGCGCCATGAGCTGGATGCGTACACGCCATCCGCGTGGAAGAGAGGAGTGGAGCAGAGGAGCTCGGCGTGCACGGTGCGGTCCCGCGGACGTGGTGCACCGCGGACCAGGTCGGAGGAACAGCACACGCATCCCGTGGCCTACGCTGCGCCGTGTCCAGGGAGCGATGCGCTCTACGAGTAGTTTGGCCCTTTGCTCCGTGGCAGGCGCGTAGAAAACACAAAGACAGACTCGGAACCAACTACACAAAGAAAAAAGACTGCCACGTGGTTAAAATGAGCGTTAGATATTTTTCTTAGACCACGTTTTCACATCAAATGATTTGTGTATAGTTTTTTTTTAAAAAAAAGAGGGATTCTGATTCCCGCTATTGTACCTTAGAACCTAGGATTGACGCATCAAAATGGAGCAAAGTTTGCTTTGCTTCTCACTTTACATGAGATATGACTCGTGGACCGAAACAACCCACTTCGATCTCACCAAATCATTTACTTTGTTTAGGAGCCAATAATAAAATAAGTATAATATATAATTATATATAATATATTGTTATCTAGTGGTGCGATCAGAAACACTAATTATAAATGTGGTCGCTAAAAAAAACTAAGTATATTTTTTATATTTGTACTATGTTTTAAATAAGATAGAGGATATTGTATCATATTAACAAATTAATAGTGACAAAATATTTAGAAACGAAGCCAATACATGGCCCGAGCTTGGCTGCAGCATGCCAAGGCACCCGTGGGATCCGCAGGTTGTGCTTGGCTGATCCACGACTATTTTTATTAGAAGGGTATATGTTTTTCTTTCTTAATGTTACGTGTTAGGTTCGTCGCTCAACGTTTAGATTGGTCAATCTTGGTCTTCAATTTCGTTCTTAGTTTAAACTTGTTCTTGTGTTGATGTGCTGTTATGTAATTACATGAGACTAATACGAAAAGTCTTATTCTTTTTTTCCTTTAGTTCACTCTTTCCACTCTTAATGAATGGAAACACATGGAAATTTAGTAGGGTACGAGTCAAGCGTAAAAACAAAATTTTGTGTTACTTTCACAGCGTCGCATCAGCAGAATGATAAGTTTGATCAGAAACAAAGTTGATAAACTAGATTACGGAGGAAATTAAAGAGATCTTCCATTAACTGTGTACATTCTAATATTTTATACACAATAATATTTTGTTGTTTGTGCTATTTTTGTCATATTCTATTTTTTATATGTGCTAGCCATGTTTTTTTTTCCCTACCCCATCACATCTTTCATGCGCATATTTAATGTTTGGATTCACACGAAATTGGCGACTTTGTAAATCAACTTGAATAAAATAAGTTTGTTGTTTGGATAGGGAGCCATGTCACCATAGTTTCCTTTATGGATAGAGTAGCATTAAATTTACTTCAAATTTAAGGTATTCATCATTCAACTAGCTTTATTATAGTTCACTAGCACCATTACGACATAAGTTATTAACATCATAAAGATACACATTCATTTTTTTTATCCAGGCTACCACTATTGAATCACCAATTGGTCCATTATAAACACCTCAAATTCATTCTAAAGTAATTTAAACTTTAAAGCAACTCCATGCTATTTATCTACCACAAGCTTCATGAAGAATCCTGAACAAAGTTTTTTTTAGAGTAGAATACACCAGCGGCCCTTAAACTTGTGTCGGGGTGCCACTTAGGTCTATAAACTCGTAAAATGAACATCTAGCACCTGGTACTTGTTAAGTTGTGCCACTTAGGTCCATACCCATTCAAAATATGAAAAAGACCTTTAATTTTTAATCATCTTCTACCTTTAGGTCCTCCACCTCATCCACACCTTCAATGCCTCCACCATCCACACCAGCATCGGCAGTCCACGCGGTGGCGGCGCTGCTCGACTCCGCTGCCAGCAGTGACCTCCTCCCGTCCACTCACGAGTGTGTCGGTTCCTGGCGAACGAGTCCGGCGCCGTGGTGCCCCACCTCTGCCGCGCGCTCGAGTCCGGCGCAGGCGCCGACACGGCGGAGCATGCCTGCGTGGCGCTCCTCCCCCTCACGTCTGCCTCGCGTGATGCTGCATCTACCACATCTTCAGCGCTTATTGCTGTCGTGAAACTTAGGAGAAAAACAAGAAGATTTGTTGTCCGCGGCAACACAATCCATCAATCCAATGCAGCACCAATTGGACAAACCATCACCTTGCCTCTTTCTCCATTGATACCTGCAGCCAATCGACTATTCATGGAGCTCACGTGAGCAGTGACGCCCCGGCCACCGCGCACCCGACAGCGCTCCTGGCCATCGCGCGACACCACCCCACGCTGCGCCGCCGCTTGCATCCGCTTGACCTGGTTGGCGCGAATCAACGCGGCATGACGGCCATTGATGACAGCAGCTGCTACTCGTCTTCACATTGCTGCATGCCGCGGGCCTGAAGATGGGCCCGATGGCGTTCCACAACTCCCTGACTTGCACAGACACCAGAAAACGTCGTCGCCGGAATGCTCCTGGGCAAGGCAACCACGCTCGTCGGCGTCATTTGAAGAGAGAGAGAGGAGAGATGAGGAGAACGCGGGAGGCCAGTCATGTAGGCAGTCGCGGCGGGGATCCTCCGCAACCCCTTGGTTCCGCGGCGAGCTTGGCGCACTGCCGCTCGCAGCAACGCCGTCAGACGACATCGATTAGAAGGAAGCCAAATCAGACGGCGGCGGGGAGGAGACAAGATGAGGGAGATGAGGAGGATCTAGATGCAGAAGATGATTAAAAATCAAGGGTCTTTTTGCATATTTGAGGGGTATGGACCTAAATGACACAGCTTAACAAGTACCAGGTGCCAGATGTCCGTTTTGGAAGTTTATGGGCCTAAGTGGCACCCCGAGACAAGCTGGTGTATTTTACTCTTTTTTTCACATTGATTGCATGAGTACTCCAAGTCCTAATACGTGTGGACGAACCAGCATTTTATTAGATAGTTCAACAGAGATAAGGGATTATATAATTGCATAGGCTCCTGATTGTATTTAAAGAAAGGGAGATATACAAATGCAAATATGGCAAAGATGATGGATATTTAATACCTCGTTGGAGGTTGTTATAGTTTCATGAACTTTTTCCAAACAATACAGGAAAGCACTACCTCCGGTTCTCACCATTCTTAGACATGCTAAACTTTCTAAATACCTCCATAACTTTAAATGACTATGTCCATGAAACCATTACTAGAATGTGTCACATTGAGTCAAATCCTTCCACTATACCAAAACACTCGCGGATGTGAATTAGTAAGACTTAAAGATTACCCTAATGTACTATTGGTCCGTTTCGCAAAAAAAAAAAAAAAAAGTACTATTGGTCCGCAAAGATTTTGGTAACCCATCATACGATATATCAGATCGGCTATCAACTGATATTATTAATATTTCCATTTTATCTTAAATCATGACCGCTTGGCAATTTATATGTTGACATACCAATCGGTGATATATTTATGCTGAGTGATAACTGTCAAAATGGGTTGTACAGGCTCCAACGGAGTCGCAATTTTTGGGTTGTTGTATAGTGTTGCCAATGGTTTGACCCCATTAATACCAACTTAGAACCAATGAGTAGTTTCTAAACTTGTCATATCATATCATATAGGGACCGTAAACATAAACCGTGCACGTATTGATAATGGATGGTTTCTTCAAATAAATTATCAAGTAATCCCATCTCTTCACTCTTTTTGTTTCACTATCCCTCTTCTTCTTTTGTTTCCCTTGAAGTTTTGATTTCTCGCATGAGAAACTGTTTTCTTCTTTTTTTGTCACGTTTAACTCTTGTGACATGTTAATTTTTTGCTTAAATAGTTACCCGATTTGCTATTTAATACTATAAAAACTATATAAATCAACAGGTTGTGTCTGCATGTAATGTCATCCCAGCCCATCACATTGCTACTGCTTACCAAAATGAGTCCGTTTATATTAGCCGGCGTGCGTGTGTAGCTAGTTGACCAGGCGGCAGTGCGGGACCATCACACGCTTATTAGCAACCGACGAATCTACAAGGGCGGC
>WEIB01000296.1:0-53593 GCA_015476505.1 Urochloa ruziziensis
TTTGAACAGGCGGTTTAACCGGCCTCAAGGGGCGGTTTAACCGGCCATGACCGATCTCCAACGGCTAGTTTTTGTTGGATGGGGTATTTATACCCCTTAGCCCTCTCCTTTGAGGGCTGCTGGTTCTGTGTGATTCCTAAGCCTTCTTGACACATTCTAACAGCAGAGGAGCTTCCCCCAATCACTCTTTGTGAGTTTGCTTGATTTGGTTGAAATCTTTGAGTTGGGGTTGAGTGAAGCTTTTGGGTGTGAGCTTGAGAGCTTTGATAGCTCAGAGATCTTGTGAGAGCATTAGAGAGCAAAACCATAGCTTGAGCACTCGTGGTTAGCGTCAAAATTTCTTTGTGCATTTGTTACTCTTGGAGCTTGGCTCCTAGACGGCTAGCGTTGCGGTGAGCTCCCATTCGTGTGGTGAGCGACCGGAAGTTTGTAAGGGCTGGTCTTGCCTCCTTCGTGGAAAAGGACCATCTTTAGTGAAGGGCTAAGGTGTGGCGTGTATACACCTTGGCGAGGTTACCTTGCGGGGTTCCTCAAACGGAGACTAGGAACCGCTGAACTTGCTTGGTGCTTGCAGCGGGTCCGAACTTCGGTAAACAAATCCTTGTGTCTCCCCTTCACTTTACTTGCTCATTTCTAGCTTTATATTTGCTTCCGCTTCGATCTACTTGGGTATACTCTATTCGTGTGCAGGAGCTTAAATATATTGATCATATATACCTGTACAAGAAGTACTCCAAGTGTATTTGGTGCTAGAAAAGCAAGAGGTGTTCTAGCAATTCTTTGGACAGTTCACTGCCTTGGGGCGGTTTAACCGCCTAGCAGGGGCGGTTTAACCGCCTGGAGCTGACAGCAGGCTGAGTATTGGATTAGAAGTTAAAATTGGTCATCTCGCCTATTCACCCCCCTCTAGGCAACATCTAGATCCTTACAATGGGCCCGCGTAGCAACCAATACCCGGGCGCTCCGGCGTCGTGGGCATCCCCGACCCACGTTCGAGTCTTGGCATCAGTCGACCCATGGTTTTCTTGCGAAGAGAAGGCAACGCGCCCTCAGGACTAGTCGAATGATCCTGAGAATTATATGGGTTAGCTACCGGGAGTTTTGAAGCCGATCACCAGCTGATCCATCGGAGCCCTACGAAAGAGATACCGGGCTTCACTCGAATTTTCCCGTTATCAGCTCACCAAGCACTGTGCTCTAGGCCCAACGAGGGAAGGGCTCGAGGTAAGTCTTACCCCTCACCTCCCCGACTGAGGTGCGCGGGGGAAACTCGACAGAAAGACTGCGCGACCCCTCGGCCGGAGCCCCGCCCCGCGCAAGGACCCGAGTATCGGACCGCATATACAACCCCAACGCAGGGTCAGAAATCACTTCCCAGGAGTTCAAAGGTTGGCCCATCGACGGGTTCGACAACCGCTCCAGGCCGCGATTAGAACGAGGGGCAGTACAGGATGGGCCCGTTAGCGGCCAACACCCCGACGCACTTGCGTCTAGGGCATCCCGGCCGTATTCAAGCCACGGCGTGTGCTGGCCCATGGTTTTTTCCCGACGAAAAGGCTATGAGCCCCCGGGGTCGATCGAACGATCTCAGGAACTATATGGGATGGTCATTGTGTATTTTTGAAGTCGAGCACCGGCTGATCCATCGGACCCCTACGAACGGGATGCCGGGCTTCACTCGAATTTTCCCGTTATTAGCTCACCGAGCACCGTGCTCTAGGTCCAACAAGGTAAGGGCGCGAGGTAGCTCTTACCCCTCACCTCCCCGACTGAGGTGCACGGGGGGGGGGGGGGGGGGAATCGACAGAAAGACGGCGCGACCCCTCGGCCGGAGTCCCGCCCTGCGCAGGGACCCGAGGATCAGACCGCATATACAATCCCAACGCGGGGTCGAAAATTAAAGCCAGCACACCTCAAAACCTTCTGAGCAAGACCTCTACTCCCTCAGAGCCTCGGGGGCTCCGAGCCTGCCGAACGCGCTCGCATGCACCCGGAGACCAGCTCTAATCATTTTGACGACACGGATACAAACCTCCTGAACAAGTCAGCCACTCCACCAGGAGCTCGGGGGCTACACCCACCGGGTGCGCTCGCGCGCACCCGGAGGCGGGGTCACGACGGAACTCCCGGGGATCCCTTACGTGGGCCCGAGCGCCCACGCAGGGGCTCGGGGGCTACTGTCGGGTACCAATATCAGGGATACCCAAAGACGCGGCTTAACCAAGAAATAGTCAGAAACATAGTCCATAATGACGATCGCAACGGACGAGAAGCTCCCTACCCTTGCGCGAGGGATCTGACCGATTCCCGACCCAGGCGCCACCTCTTCGCCTCGCCTGACCCCCTCCCGTGGGGGTCGGGACTCTCCGCTTCGCCCGACCCCTCCGCCGAGGGTCAAAAAGGCGATCTGCCATCCGGCCGTCTCCGCCCTGCCCGACCCCCGGGGTCGGGCGGCCATCGGACACGAGGTCAAAGGACGTACGATCCGACCCAGGCAGCCACGCCTTGGACGGGACGACCATGTCTCGGGCAAGACAACGGCCCATCGCATCAGCACAGTGACGCGCTGTGCCACCTGCTCCGCTGACCGCTTCTCTCATGTGTAAAGATGGTCGGCGGAGCGGACGTGGCCGTACAGGGCGTCGTGCGCTACAGTGCTACAGGAGCAGTCTATAGGCTACAGTTACCAACATGAAACCAAAACAGCGGGGTCCACAGCATGGACCGAGACTTCTCCTCTTTTTTTTTCTTTGACTGAACTCTCTCGCTCTCTCGTTTTATTTATTGTTTCTGGCCTCTCTTGAGCTATAAAAGAGAGGCCAGGCCCCTGCGAGGGGCATCAACACCTTTCTTTCTTTCTGCTAATGGAGGCTAGCTCCCGGCGAGCTCTGCAGACTCATCTCCACACACACGCACGAACACAGAGACTTGGGACTCGCTTCCTCTCTCGTCCGTCCCCCTACTGCAAACTCTTACATGCAACACGAGCAGCTCGTACTCGACGTAGGGCACGTTGCCTATATTTTCTTATGTCCGCCTTGCTAACCGGGCTTGCATACGCAACCCACGAGATTTACCGGCCAGGGGTAAATTGCCAACCCTCACCGGTGAAAAAAAAAAAAACCGTTGCGCCGGGAACCATCTTGATTCACCCGCTGTCAAAAAAATCTCCGTGCCGACCTCTCTTCTCTCTTGTGCTGGCTCCTCGCAGCCCTCCTCAGTCCTCACCTCTGCTCCGCGCCTCTGCCCCTGACCTGCGCCGCTGCCGGCGCACAGGCGCCGGCCCTCGGAATTGTATCGGTAGAGGCCGGGCCGCTGCGGGCAGGAGCGGCGAGGGGCCAAGCGAGACGGCCGGCGCTATACCCGGCGCCGCGCGGGCACGACTAAGGCCGCCAGGCCAGGCGGCGTGGATGCAGGGACGTCGAGCCGGTGGCCGGGGCACAGCGTCGGCGCCGCGTGGGTGCGAGCAGATGGCGGCTCGCGATTGGAGATTCGGGCGGCCACAGTGGTGGGCGGAGGCAAAGCAGCTGCGGCAGTAGCAACTTGATGCGGTGGGGAGGAGGAACGGTACCTCGTTGTGATGCCCATGGCTGCCTCATCATCCCTCCCCTCGTCTTCGTCGCCAGCCAAGGCAGATTCATCTTTGAATATTTGATTCCATTTTTCCTTTGACCCGGTGAGGAAAATTTGGGGAAGCATCAACTCGATTTGATTAAGGAAACAGCTATTGATTCAGGTGAGTGGTGACCTGATGCGGTGTGAAGGAGAAGCAACAGCTCATTGCAGTGGCCATGGAGCTGGACCTGAGGCATGCGTCTGTGCCTCTTCGATAGGTACGCTCGGCCACTGCCTTCCTCCTATGTTCTATGCCTCGGTTCTGATTAATTGGTGAGTGGGCTCATTTTTCCTGGGTAACGAGCCGGTGCGCATAACGGATCTATGTTCTTGGTCGATTGTTTTTTTTTAAAAAATTCTTGGTCGATTGGTTACCAATAGGTTGTAGGGTGCTCTCGAGTCTAAAGAGCGTGGCAGCTTTATGTGCGTGTAATGGCCATGGATGCTAGAAATTTTGAAATTTGTCACCAGAGTTACAGCTCTTCCTGTGCTATTTGTGCAATTGATGTGATAACCCTTCTAGGATTTAGCTGCAATTCACAAATAATGACAGCCTACTAAACTTTTTGTCCTGGTCTCATTGTGTGTAGATAGTCGAGATTTGCCATAATGTGGTATGTGCAGCAGCAAAAAGGATTTGTCAATAGTTTATACTCTAATTTGTAAATTATGATTCAATTTAATCGCCCAAGATCACCGTTATTTACCTGAAGGTCGAGCACCTACCCTTCCATTTCTTTTGAATTTGACTTGGTTTGAGTTATATCATTACACTTCCTTTTTTTTTTGGATTTTGCCGTTTCCACATCCAACCTGAGGTAGTGTTCTTGCTGGCCTGGTATTTCTCCTTGCTTAAGGTGACGTGTTACAAAAAATAGTGGAACTGTCTCTCTGATAACTATTTGGTAAGATTTTCCATTCCCTACTTTGGCCCTCTTTTATCTCAGGCAGTTTAACTACTAGAAAAAAGTCACAATCGACTTGATTCAAGCATTAAGTAATGTGGTAATAGAATGGTTAATCTTACCACTCATATCATGAACTTTATCGTTTTGCTGCAGTTTTTCAGTGATTGCAACTTATTGATATGCCACTTTTTCCCTTTTCATAAACATGATTATCAAGTAATCACATCGCGGAAGATGATTTTTCTTGAAGGGACCACCAAAAGCCTGAATAAGTTTCTTGGATAGTAACCTCTGGTCCAAACCGTGTTAGGCACTCTTACTTGAGCAGAGATATGCTGTGAATTAATGTTTTTCTTTATTTCTAGGGAGGCCTGATTTATCTTACAAATGTAGGATAATAGCAAGATGATGGCTATGCCTATGGCCCCAAGTGATCTGCTGCACGAGTATAATTTGCTCCGGGATTATTTATTAGACTTCTAGCTGGTCAATATTAGAAAATCATGCTTCCTAATCATAAAAGCCGATCTCTTCCTCACTCTGAATGTCAGCATTTGTACTCAAGTGTCATCTGTATTTCTGTGGGAGGGACCTTGTGATCTCAGGTGTTTCAATAATTATGTCTACATTAGTAGCATGTGGCTTCAGAGCCAAGAAACTTTCACTGCTGATTCAGAAAAATTGCAAGTAAATTTTGTATGCAGATTTTTGGTGCTGCAGCTTCCTTGGGCACGTGTGGTTTTGAAACAACTTAGAGACTTCAACTCTGCATCCAATTGTGCATTTCTTACTGGTCCAGTTTCCCTCTATACATTTCAGTGCTTGCTTTATTCGAGATACTTCTGAAAGTTGTGATAGTATAATAAAGTTGCCTGCTCTTAGTTGAACCTTTGTATAGTCAAGCTTCCTGCATTTCAATATTTTCTTAGTTCCACATGATAGAGTTCAACAAAGAGGTCTTTAATTTGTTCAGTAAAACATTCAGAGTTCACAATTGACCTTGGCAAGGACTCAGTAATAAGTCGACATATTGTTTTTTTAAAAAAACAAGAGTCGACATATACGGTTATTGCATTATTCTTCGCATTAGTCCGACGATCTTGATACCTGTAATGTTAGCTAGGGATTAATTTTATCCCTTGTATTGCCCATTAATCCTTGGTTTTTATTGGTCTATCAGATTACTGCTCCTGGTACTTTCATTAGCAAAGTTGGTGCATGGTATGCTGATTCTAGACATCTATGCCTGCAGAAAGTGCAGTGATCATTCTGTTAAGTCCTCTATTTTATTTTTCTTAATATATACATTGGCACAATAAAGAAGCTCTGAACAGGCAAGAATGTTAATCCAATGCATGTAAGAACGTCACCCTCTTATGTTCCCCATTTATGTAGGCAAAAACTACAAAGGGAAGCAAGGTAGACGACGGAAGAGTGTTGTTCAAGCTAAATTATTATTTCAGGTACTGGGCCGGAGCAGCTAAGCATCTTTCTGCTTTCTCTCCTTCACTTCGATGTGTGATTATATTAAAAAAAATGTTCACAGACTGCATTTTGGATGCCTGATTACTAAAGTCTACGAAGATTGACATAAAAAAATACACTGCTTAACCAATTGTGAAACCCTCATGTTGCTGATTTTTTTTTATTTTTGCTCCCTGGGTTAAATCTCAAAGTTCAAATAACATGAGTGGGTGCATTAGGACCACTTGATTATATGACCCAAGAGGTATTTACTGGACCAAGCTTTTGAGCTCTCGTGTTCCAAACGATGCACTTTTCCAGTTATTCATCATTAGGAATTTTCCCCCCTCCTCCCATATAATGCGAGCAGACAATTAACATTCTCTGTTACGCTTCCTTCTTTGTGTAGAAATTTGCACCTACCATTTTCCCTCTATCGTTTTGCTTCTCTTCTAGATTGTGAAATGTACAGTAGAATTGTTACATACTATGTTTGCCTATGAGACCAACATCGAGGCTTATAAAATAGCGAAGAGGGCTGCAAAGCGTGCTGTGAGTGTAGCAAAGGGTCAGGCGTATGATGGCCTTTATCAACGGCTAGGCACGAAGGAAGGAGAGAAGGACATTTATAGGATGGCTAGGATCCGCGAGAGGAAGACAAGGGACATCAATCAAATCAAATGCATCGAGGATGGGACAGATCGTCTTCTAGTGAAGCATGAGGAGATCAAGGACAGATGGCGAGAGTAATTCGACAAGTTGTTTAATGGGGAGAATGATGGTCCTACCCTTGAGTTGGACACTCATTTGACGATACCAATAGGCGCTTTGTGAGGAGAATTCAGGAGGTAGAGATCGGGGAGGCTTTGAAGAGGATGAAGGGAGTTAAAGCGATGGGCCCTGATGGTATCCCCATTGAGGTGTGGAGATGCCTGGGTGCCAGAGCGATAGTATGGTTAACTAAGCTTTTTAACCTCATTTTTCGATCAAAGAAGATGCCCGAAGAATGGAGGAGAAGTATATTAGTACCGATCTTCAAGAACAAGCGAGATGTTCAGAGTTGTACTAACTACCGTGGGATTAAGTTGATGAGTCACATGATGAAGCTCTGGGAGAGGGTTATCGAGCATCGCCTTAGAAGAGTGACAAGTGTGACCCAAAATCAGTTTGGGTTCATGCCTGGAAGGTCGACCATGGAGGCGATTTTCTTAATACGACAGTTGATGGAGAGATATAGGGAGCAGAAGAAGGACTTGCACATGGTCTTTATTGACCTTGAGAAGGCGTATGATAAAGTATCAAGAGATGTCATGTGGTGGGCCTTGGAAAAGCACAAAGTCCCAACTAAGTACATTACCCTCATCAAGGATATGTACAGGGATGCGACGACGTGCGTCTGAACATGTGATGGCGACACCAATGACTTCCCAATTAAAATAGGACTACATCAGGAGGGTCAGCATTGAGCCTTTATTTATTTGCTTTGGTGATGGATGAGGTCACAAGGGACATACAAGGTGATATCGCTTGGTGTATGCTCTTTGCTGATGATGTGGTGCTAGTTGACGAGAGTAGGAGGACCAAGACCAAGTACATGATGTGTAATTTCAGCGCGACTAGGCATGAGGATGGAGACGTTAGCCTCGATGGGCAAGTGGTGGCTAAGAATGATACTTTTCAGTATTTAGGATCGATGCTACAAAAGGATGGTGACATTGATGAAGATGTTAGGCATAGAATTTCAGCTGGTTGGTTGAAATGGCGCCAAGCTTTTGGTGTCCTTTGTGACAAGAGGGTGCCACAAAAGCTAAAAGGTAAGTTCTATAGGACGGCAATTCGCCCGGCGATATTATACGATGCTGAATGTTGGCCTAGAAAAGGGCGACATGTCCAGCAATTGAGTGTAGCCGAGATGCGTATGTTGCGTTGGTTTTGCGGGCACATAAGAAGAGATAGAGTTCGGAATGAAGATATTCGGGATAGGGTCGGGGTGGTACCAATTGAGGAGAAATTGATTCAACATCGGTTGAGATGGTTTGGACATGTCCAACGGAGGCCTCCGGAGGCGCTGGTGCATAGTGGGGTTCTAAAGAGGGCTGATAATGTAAAGAGAGGTAGAGGTCGACCCAACTTGACTTGGGATGAGTCGGTTAAGAGAGACCTTAAGGAGTGGAATATCTCTAAGGAATTAGCTATGGATAGGAGCGCTTGGAGACTAGCAATCAACGTGGCTGAACCATGACTTTCGTTTCTTTTTG
Organism: Urochloa ruziziensis; assembly: GCA_015476505.1. NCBI lineage: Eukaryota > Viridiplantae > Streptophyta > Magnoliopsida > Poales > Poaceae > Urochloa > Urochloa ruziziensis. The sequence continues at coordinate 8,246 of WEIB01000296.1, forward strand.
TTTACTCCTAGCCCTACCTTCTATCTTGGGTCCTTTTGTGTTTCACTTATCCTTGTTTCTTGTGGGTTTCATCTCTAGTCTACCCCAACTTGCTTGGGACAAAAGGCTATGTTGTTGTTGTTGTTGTTGTTGTATGTTTGCCTATGAGAAATAGCGGTGCAGGTTTTAACCAGCCAAAACGTCAATTATTTCCTACGATGTGCCTATTAATGACTTAATAGATACGTAACACATATTTATAATAAAGTTTTGTACTACACTGATGCCCTCCTTTTGCAGGAATGTTTTTACCTACCTATAAATGACATCTCTAATTTGTTCACGTCTTTTTTTTTTTTTTTTTGTGCAGTAATGGAGCTCACTTTACTTTTCTTCACAATCTGAACAGCCTGCAAGTACAAAACTCTCAAACAGAACACCTCTGAATCCTGTTAAACACTAGCTCTGAATGTCCACTTGGAGATGCATAGCTGCATAGTTAAGCACTAGCTCTGAATGTCTACTACCTCTGAATCCTATGAAACACTAGCTCTGGTAAACAATCTTACCTTTCATTTGCCAAAATAAACAAGTTTTTAGGGAATTACTAGATACTGATGGGCATATAATGTGTTCCTACTGCAGATAGCTTGTGAGCGTTCCCATCTTTTCCACATCAAATTTTATGATAGTTTTGATAAACCACTTAGGAGATACCTTCGGAAAGACTTATTTGATCAGGTACGTTCCATTTTCATCTAGAATTTGTACACTGTAATATTGGATGTTCTCATAATAATTTTCTAAGCCTAATGATTTGTACTTTTCATGATGTTCACCAGGCATATTGCTGACAGTCATGCAAAGAGCCATCAACATCACATATCAGGGTTATCTTCACCAGCATGGTAGCTTAATAATTAGTGTTAGGAGGCTTCGATCTCGAAAGTTGCCTGGTGACCATGACGGAAGGATATGGATGTGGCATAGGTGCCTCAGGTGAAAACCAAGGATGGTGTGCCACCTACCACACGAAGGATAATTATGTCAGATGCTGCCTGGGGTCTGTCATTTGAAAAATTCCTAAAGCTAAATTTCTTGAACCATATTACTGCTAACCTAGTGGCAAGCTATGGCCATTCACTCCAAAGGGACTGCCTTCGTATATAGGTATGTGTCTGCTATATTCTTTACATTGTTCAGTACTCCAATGAGATATCAACATTTCATCTTAAAATTCCAAGTACAGAAACATGGTGCTATTCTTCATATATTCTCCTGTTGACATACTCTCAATAAATCCTCTCCCATCAGTACTGAATTTCAATTGTTCGCAGTGGCTGAAAAGGGTGGCAGTTAAGGTGTGCTATTTTATCAAACTTACGGAAATTATGTTCATCATGTGCCTCCTACACCAATTTTAAGAACTACAATTTGTTCATCTTTTTGTAGATATTTGGCAAAATGGAATCCTTGCATGTGGAGGTATCCAAATTTCTGCACTGTACTGAAAAGAACATTGTAGCCAACAATCAACTGTTGAAGGAAGGTGTCGGTGCGGGAACCCGACGGGGTCCAAACACCTGCAGAAAAGTGCGCTGTGTCCCGTCTCTCGATGGTCGATGCAAGGGCAACACGATGACACGAGGTTTATCCTGGTTCCGATCTTCCGATCGTACGTCCAGCAGGGTGTGCTTGCGCACTGTATTGCCTTACACCGGGGGTGCTCGTAGTAGGGGGGCTACAAGCTTGGCGGGAGAGGAGGATGAGCCCCCAGGTCCCTTAGAACGAGTGAGAGTTGTGTGAATCCGTGTGTCTGGCGCCTAGAGTCCCCCTCCCCGTTCTATGGGGCTGCCTCATCCTTTTATAGTTCAAAGAGGGGCAGTTACAAACAGTGAAAGTACAATACTTGGTACAGTGACGGCGTACGACGAGGTGTGATCGCAGGCGTGATCCCTGTCTTGGCTCGCGTTGTCGGATTATGCGACTTCCTGGCGTATGGAGCTCTGGCGTATGGCGTGGCGTCCCCTGTTCATGACGCACGCCTCCTGTGCTCCTGATTTTATGGGCTGGCGTCACGCGTCATCAGCGAGTACAACAGGCCGTGGACCCATTCGAGGGTTCCCCATGTCCGTTCGTGGGGTGCCCATACCGGAGTTGGTAGAACAGTGGAGCGTGACAGCACAGGCCTGTCACACCGCACAGGCTCGTGACACCGCGCAGGTCTGTCACACTGCACAGCGTCGAGGATGACCGCACGGCGTCAAGAATGACCGCATGGTGTCAAGAATGACCGCATGGTGTCAGGAGTTGGCGGAAATGACCGAGGATGGGCTAGTGATCCGTCGCTTGACTTCCGCGCCCAAGGCCGTGCAGAGCCATTAAATGCTTTTGTCCACGGGGCAGGTGAGCCGTCAGCGGGCCCCACGAGCGAGGGGAAGCCTCGAGCGAGGCGAAGATGGGCGTCGAGGGCGGCCTCCGGGCCTCGAGCGAGGCGGAGTTCCGATTCGCTCGAGGGGTGCTGGGCACCCTCGAGCCTGACAGCGGATTAAAACTTATTTGCTTCTCTTTTGCTGGGTTAATTAGTTCCAGCGGCTTAGTTGGTGATTTATCGTCGTCTTAGGGCCTCCCCCAGGATTGGCACCGACAGTAGCCCCCGAGGCCATGCAGTGATGAGTGTCAGACCTGCATGGGTTAGTATTCTTTCTGGAGGTTTAACGCTTCGAGATCGTCTCGCAGAACTTTCCGCGGGGGCGCGCTAGCGCACCCGCGGATGTAGCCCCCGAGGTCTTGGGGGAGTGAATTGCATCGTCCAAGGTCTTGTTCCTGTTGGTTCTGGCGAGCTTTGAGGGGCCACTGCGATCAGATCTTACCTTGTTCTTGCCCTTAAGCTCCAGGTTGTCCTGTTTTGGGTTGGCGTGGGTTGTCCCTCATGGACCGGACCCTGATTCGGCCGATTTCGAGAGGCTTTTGACCACGAGTTTCGACCCTCGTCGCCCCGTCACGGGAGGAGGGTGGACACAGTTCCATGCTACCCATGAGCGGGCCGCGAGTCATGGATGTGTCGGTGAGCTGTTAGCGGGTAGTTCAAGTGGACGTCCGTGTCCCGCTCGTTTGGGGTCGGCTCGTGGTCCGGAGACACGTCTCATACAGTACAAGCTTACAAAGGCACGCCAGGCAAGGCTCGATCCCATTCGTTAGGATCGAGGGCTCGATGCGCTCCTTCGTTGGGATCCTTCAACTGGCCTCCTTTGTTCAGCCTTGAACGCGGATCAGGGCATCCTCGAGGCCTCGAGGCCTTTGTTCGAGGTTGAGCGTGTTCGTGCATGCCCCATTCGCCCCTGACTCTATTTAATCTGGAGAGCCTGTCGAAACTCTCGATGAGAGCCAGGCTTCGACCCCCTGATTAGTAGGGCTCTAGCGGTATATGCCTTACCTGTGAAGGCGCTGAGCAAGGGAATATTCCGTTGGCGGTTTTGACGGGGCGGGGACCGAGGCGTCCAGTCAGGCAGTCGTGGCCAACGTGGCGCGGTCAGGGCGCAGTGGCGCGCCTTTTCAGGCGAATGCGGCGCTGGCGGGGCGGTTGGATTAGACGTGCTATAAGACTTCGCGACGCCTCGGGCGGCCACAGTCATAATTGTGCCTTTATGTTGGCCCACCACGCTTGCGGGGTCCACTTGTCGGCGACAGGGTTAAGCGTGGAGTTAATGCGTGCCCGCAGCCGCGCTTACCCGCGGCCCGGTAAAATTTGTCGATAAATACGGGGAGAGGAGGGGTCAGTTTCCCTTACCTTAGCCTAGACCTTTGTTCCCTCCGTCTCTTCGTATTTGCCAACCCTCGAGAGCCCAGATCCAATCCATCTTCACCTCTCGCCCTTCGCCATGGTGACTCTGAGGGAAGCTGCCCCATGGAGCCCGTCCACCGCCGACAAGAATTACCTGGAGTCGCTCGTTGCGAGAGGTCTGCTCCCCAAGATCTCCTCCGCCAGTCAGCCAGAGTGGATCGCGCCACCATCTTCGCACAGGGCGCCGGCTCCACCCTAGGGCTACACCGTGAGCCTGGCTCGCCTGCACGAGCGCGGGTTCGGATCTACCCCCGGGGATTTCATCCGCGCTCTGTGCGCGTACTACGGGGTGGAGCTCCACAACTTCGCCCCCAACGCCATCTCTCAGGCGGCGGTGTTCGTCGCGGTGTGCGAGGGATACTTGGGGGTTCCGGTGCACTGGGACTTGTAGATTCATCTGTTCCGTGCCGAACTCCACACCGCTGCCACTGGGACTTCTGGGGTGCGGAGACTCGTCCGTGTCGGCAGCGTCATGTTCCAGTGCGGGAGGGGAGGAAGGATCTCTACATCCCCACCACCATGACGTCCAACAACGCGGAGTGGGACAAAGCGTGGTTCTACCTGCGGAACGACGGCAACCTCCTCCCCCTTACACTGACAAGATCGTGGGGGAGAAGCCGCACGCATGGAGCTGGGGGGTATCCCCTCGAACTCGCCAAGACAAACTCGCGATCTTCACCGCGGCGCTTCAATCCCTGGCGAGGAAGGAGCTGAACGCCGCCGCCGTCATCGCCAACTTCCACCAGCGGCGGGTGGTCCCTCTTATGCAGAGGAATCTGCTCATCTACGAGCTGACGCTGCAGGCTCCTTTCGAGGGCTCGAGGATGGCGCAGGAGCCGCTCTCGCCCGGGGAGGCGGCCCAGCGGGCGCGGCGCGCAGTGGACAACACCAAGATGGCGGTTGAGGACGATGTCCTCTGGGCCATCAAGATGCGCCCCGACGAGGGCTACCTTACCTTCGTGAGTATCTTTCTTCTTCTTTCGATCCGTCCTGCGCTCGTATCAAATTTTTTAAGCGAGTAGCGTCGTATTTTCAGGGGCTGACCCGTAAAGGGCACCGATCGCCTCCCCCTCTCCCCGATGTTCGCGAGGCCAACCGCCTGAACGCCGAGCGGCAGAAGGCGCGCAAGGACGTGGAGAAAGAGACGCGCCTCCGGAAGCAGCGGCGGAGGGACGAGCACCAGAAGGAGAACCGGAGGCGGGAGAGGGAGGGTCTTTCCCCGCTGCCGACCCCTGACAGTACGCCCGAGCCGGAGGAAGACGACTCGTCTGACGACGAGGCTCCCTTCGAGCCGGCGACGGTGGCGCGCATCGCTGACGCGCCCCCGCTTGTGGCCGCGACACCAGGGGATGACACAGGCGCGTCGAGCGCTCCTGTCCCAGCGCCCGCCCCGCCGGCTAGCGTCGGGGTCGCCGGCGAGCGGGCCCCTGCATCCGGGGTACAGCCGCCCTCGCGCCGCTCCCAGAAGCGGAAGCTCAGGGGCGTCAACCGGTAAGTATCGTATCTCCCTTCGATGGTTCGTTTGGTTGATGTTTGTGCTGACAGCCCTGGTTTGTTTGCTTAGCGGGACATCCACTCCCGCCGCCCCCACGCTTGCTCCCATCAAGGCCCTCAAGACGAGGGTTCACTCGACACCCCACACCGAGGCTGCACCCTTGCGCACGACGCTCGAGGCTGAGGCCTCGCTCGTGGCCAGCTACGAGGCGGCCATGGCCAGGGGGGTCGAACGAGCGCGGCGGGAGCTTGGCCTCGAAGGGGCCGCGGAGGGGCGGGGCTCGGCCCCCGTTGAAGTCGCCGGGCAGGGCCACCCGGGAGAGCCTACGGGCCTAGGCGCGGAGGAGGAGGGAAGGCGTGCGGGGAACGAGGTGGTCTACGTCCTCGCCGACGATGAAGCGGCAGCGCCGGGGTTCGAGCCCCCGTGCGAGGTGCAGGCGCTCCCCTCTGCCAGTGCGGCGCCCCTGCTCGAGGGTGGGGGTGCCGGCGGCGGAGGCCGCTGCGGGGTCCCGGCTGAGCTCGTCTCCATCGCGGAGAACGAGAACCAGCTGTGGCTGGAGCATCACCAGATCGGCACCGACATCCAGAACGCCCTCTCCGCCGCGCTCGAGCTTCACCGGACCAGGGGGCTCCTGCTACACATGGTGAGTCTGCGTCCTTTGCCATTGGCATTTTTGATTCTTCGCTTTGCGTCTTAACTTCGCGTTATCCCCTTTTGCCAGCAACTTCGAGATCTGGCTGCGTCCAAGGTCTCGTACATCACCGACCAGCACGCCCACATCCACGAGCTGATGCAAAGGAACGCTGAGCTGAGCTCCGACGTGGATCGGGCCCGCGCTGCGATGCACGAGATGTCGGTCGATGCCCGCGCGCGTGGCGAATCCCTGAGCCGCGCGGAGAAGGAGCGCGACGCTCTGCGTTCTGCGGCTGCAGAGAGGGCCCTCGAGGTGGAGCGCCTGAGCGCTCTCCTGCGGGAGAGGGATGCCTCCCTTGCCGCGGCGCAGGCCTCGCTCCGTCAGCAACACGAGGCGGCCGCTGCGACTGAGGCCCAAGTCCTCGAGTACAGCGTGGCTCTCGAGGCGCTGCGGTCCACAGCCCAAGAACAAGGGGCTTCGTTGGCGGCCCTGCGGGAGGAGTTGTGCGCGGTCCGCGCGCAATGGTCCGCGGAGAAGGAGCGGGCAGACGGTAAGCTTCGAGCCTCTGCATAATCTTCCCGTTCTTCCAGAACCCATGCTGGCTCTGTTGCTGAAGATTCCTTTCCCTTTTTAATTTTTTTTAGGCTTGCAAGCGGCCGCGGCGGACTCGCAGGCCAGGGCGGAGGCGGTGGAGGTCGCTTACGTGTCCTCGCAGCAAGAGCTTCGAGAGGCCGCCGCCGCGGTGTGCTTGGAGTTCGAGGAGGACGGCGCCCAGTCCGGCAGTTCGCTGGCCAGCCGCCTGAGGTCTCTGGGCGATTGCGTCATGGGGCGGGTGAAGAACACGTTCCTCCTCGGTCTCCGCAAGGCTCTGGGCGTGGTGTCGACGCACTACCTTGTCCAGCTCGACGCGCTGGCGACGGGCTACGTCGTCGCTGAGGGCCTCGACGATGACGCTGCGGTGGCTGCGGTCGAGCAGGCTGATGCCAACGTGGCGGAGACGGCCGTCGCACTCGCCACGCTCTTCGCTGACGAGATCCTCCCCGGCTCAGGCGAGGGCGACGACGACACCTCCCCAGACGGTACCGTCGACGGGGACGGCGCTTGAAGAGCTCTGCCATGGATGGTGCCTGCCAGGCAGATTTGTAATAGGTTTAGGAACTTTTTTATTTCAGATCTGTGGTTGTTTGGGAACTTTAACATCATGCTCGATTATATTTGAATACGTTATGTCTGTTGTCATTTCGGTTGTGTGCCTCGAAACAAACTCGACCGAGTTAGACCATCTCCCTGCGCACGGGGGAAGCTTGGACTGCTCGAGCCCAAGGGTATCGATGGGGGACGCCGTATCCCGGGGGCGTAGGCTTTCCCTCAACACCAACACTCTTGGACCTCAAGCGGCCGCGCCTCGCCTCTCCGCGAGTAGCTTGGGCTCGAGGGTGACGTAGGGGGACGCCATATCCCGGAGGCGTAGGCTATCCCACGACATCGCCACCCCCTTTCCTTAGCCGTCGACGCCCAACCTCTGTCGCTTCTTCGTACACACAACCGAAACATGACAAAGCGACGAAAATTTGTAGAAAATTGCGAGAAGAAACGAGTGGCGAGAGGTGGAGCGTTTATTTCCCAGGGTAGTGTGCCCTGTGATAGCCCCCGAGGGTAGTGTGCCCTGTGATAGCCCCCGAGGGAGTTTTTGTCTTCGCGCAGGGCGAAGAGAGAATCTCCCTGCCTCGTAAAAGTCGTGATCGAAATGATGGAGCGTTGGGAAAACCGTAGGGTAGAAGGGTAGCTTAGCTTTTTTGTCGGAGCGGCGCAGGTGACGTGACGGGTGCCTTGGGCTTGCTTCCCTCCGTGGGCGCTCCGTCCACGTGCTTCCCCTTCTTGTCGACGAAGTTGGCGCCCTCTGCCTCTTCGCCGGAGGCATAGCGCGTGGCGATGTCGAACAGCCCACTAACGGTAGTGGGGGGCTTTCGCCCGAGTTTGCGCACCAACCCTCGATTCGTCGTGCCCAAGAGGAAGGCGTGAAGCACCTCCGAGTCTCCGACGTTCGGAAGGTCCGTGCAGCACTTGGAAAAGCGGCGAACGTAATCCCGCAGGGACTCGCTGGGCTTCTGACAACATTGCCGTAGGTCCCAGGGGTTCCCCGGGCGCACGTATGTGCCCTGGAAATTGCCCACGAAGGTGTCGACAAGGTCGTTCCAGTCACGGATCTGGTTCGGGGGCAGCTGCTCCAGCCATGCTCGCGCTGAGTCCGCGAGATGGAGGGGCAGGTTGCGGATAATGACTTCATCGCTGGACGCACCACCCAGCGTGCATGCCAGGCGATAGTCGTTGAGCCAAACTCGAGGGTCAGTCTCTCCGGAGTACTTGACGATGGTGGTCAGTTGCCGAAACCGCGGAGGTATCGGCGCCATCCGGATCTCGCGGCTGAACACCCGAGTACCAGGAGGTTCCGGCGATGGGCTCTTGTCTTCTCGGCTGTCGTAGCGGCCTCCACGCCGAGCGTGGTACCCGTGGCCGGTGGTGGCGTCGAGCTTCCTTTTGTTGAGGATGTGGCGGGCATCGTCTTTGCCGGCGCGCGTGTCCAGCATGCGCTCCTTCACAGGAGCCTTCATTCGGCTCTTGAGAGGAGTACGTATTGACTCCGCTCGGTCTTGCGCTCCGCCTACGACTCCCGTGCTGTCAGAGCATCTCATACGCGACGCGGAGCTCTCGGCCTGTTGTACCGCGGCCTGTTCGATCAGGGCCTGTGCCTCGCGGCGCAGGTTGCGACCCTGTGGCGTCGATGGCTCCGGCATCGCTCGTATCAGTGTAGCCGCGGCTATCAACTTCTGGCTGGTTCTTGCCAGGGCCAGGGGGTCGTCCCCATGGTCGTCGGCCATGATTCGCGCCTGCGCGGTGCGCGCCACCTCCTGTGCGAAGTTGCTGGGCCCGGGTCGCCCCGTTTCGAGGGCTGCGCGCAGCCGTCGAACCTGACGTCTCTCGTCTTCGAGGCTGGCCTCGAGTTCCCGCACTTGGATTAGCTGGGCTTGGACCAGTGCGGCGTCTCCGGTCGCGGGAGGTGTCGCCTGCCGGGGTGTCACACTTCCCACAGGGTCTCGCGGCGTGGCGGGGCCGTTGTCCTCCGTGTCTGGCTCGAATATCGCCGCGACGAAACATTCCCGCGCAGGGTCGTGACCCCCCGTGCTTGAGTCATCGGAGTAGTCGAAGCAGTAGTCCGCCGCGGCCTGGAACGCCACGAAAGCTTTGTAGTCACGAAGTTCGAGGTAGTCCCACTCCGGGTCTTCCTGCGAGGTCTCCTCCGCGCTCGTGCTGAGGTACGAGTCGCCCGGCGAGGTCGCGACGAGGTTCCGGATCGAGAGCAGGTGATGTTCAGCGAGGTCGTCGTAGGCGTCCATCGCCGTGCTGATCGATGACGAGTACGCCATGCCCGCTCCACGCATCCCATATGGGAAACGTGACGGCTCGGCCTCGCTCTCCTTGTTCAGGTGCGGGGTCGGAGGCACGGGTGATGGCGCGGCCTTCGCGTCCTCGGCGACGGCGCCCTCGCTGAGGTCGACGTCATCAAGGTGGCGTGCGCGTGCGGCCCGGCGCCGCTCCATTCGCGCCCGTCGTGAGCGCTACCCTGAGCGCCTCTTGCGCCTGGGCGTTGGTGGCGGCGGTGGGTCCGTTGCGACGGTTGCGGTGGTGGCGGACGCATCCCTTGGGAGGAGCCGCATGAGATAACCGTTGTCGGTTGCCTCAAACCCCAGGCTCCCGAACCAGATGGTGAATCCGGCCGGGAGCGGGTCGGATGAACCGTAGGAGCAGCGGTCAACGAGACGCTTGGTACGGATCACCATCGAGAGAACTGGCGGGTCAAGAAGTCGATCACAGCGCGATTCCCCTACCTGGCGCGCCACTGTCGGTGCGGGAACCCGGCGGGGTCCAAACACCTGCAGAAAAGTGCGCTGTGTCCCGTCTCTCGATGGTCGATGCAAGGGCAACACGATGACACGAGGTTTATCCTGATTCCGATCTTCCGATCTTACGTCCAGCAGGGTGTGCTTGCGCAATGTATTGCCTTACACCGGGGGTGCTCGTAGTAGGGGGGCTACAAGCTTGGCGGGAGAGGAGGATGAGCCCCCAGGTCCCTTAGAACGAGTGAGAGTTGTGTGAATGAGTGTGTCTGGCGCCTAGAGTCCCCCTCCCCGTTCTATGGGGCTGCCTCCTCCTTTTATAGTTCAAAGAGGGGCAGTTACAAACAGTGAAAGTACAGTACTTGGTACAGTGACGGCGTACGACGAGGTGTGATCGCAGGCGTGATCCCTGTCTTGGCTCGCGTTGTCGGATTATGCGACTTCCTGGCGTATGGAGCTCTGGCGCATGGCGTGGCGTCCCCTGTTCATGACGCACGCCTCCTGTGCTCCTGATTTTATGGGCTGGCGTCACGCGTCATCATCGAGTACAACAGGCCGTGGACCCATTCGAGGGTTCCCCATGTCCGTTCGTGGGGTGCCCATACCGGAGTTGGTAGAATAGTGGAGCGTGACAGCACAGGCCTGTCACACCGCACAGGCTCGTGACACCGCGCAGGTCTGTCACACTGCACAGCGTCGAGGATGACCGCACGGCGTCAAGAATGACCGCATGGTGTCAAGAATGACCGCATGGTGTCAGGAGTTGGCGGAAATGACCGAGGATGGGCTAGTGATCCGTCGCTTGACTTCCGCGCCCAAGGCCGTGCAGAGCCATTAAATGCTTTTGTCCATGGGGCAGGTGAGCCGTCAGCGGGCCCCACGAGCGAGGGGAAGCCTCGAGCGAGGCGGAGATGGGCGTCGAGGGCGGCCTCCGGGCCTCGAGCGAGGCGGAGTTCCGATTCGCTCGAGGGCTGCTGGGCACCCTCGAGCCTGACAGCGGATTAAAACTTCTTTGCTTATCTTTTGCTGGGTTAATTAGTTCCAGCGGCTTAGTTGGTGATTTATCGTCGTCTTAGGGCCTCCCCCAGGATTGGCACCGACAGAAGGTGTTCATATGTAGATTATTGAGATGGACGAGTTACTTAAAAATAGAAAGAAATGAATATAAGGTGACACCATCAGCGTTTTCTGCTGTATCTTGACTTTATCAAGAGTTACAACGATTTTACGGTAATTTATTGTCCCTTCTCTCTTTCAGATTTTGCTCGTTACCAGTCATAAAAGAAAACAGTCACCCCGTGCAGCCATCAAGTGATATTCTGGAGCTCAACCGCTTGACGGCTTGAGGTGTGGTCTTCTTGATGTCTACATTTTGGGATCAGAGACTAAGTCAATTAAACCTTAAAACACAATCATGTTTTGTGCAAATTTGAATTCAACCGCGCGCATGGACCATGCGCGCGCAAATTATTAGTAGTTATAATAATAGATTAACAGTTCGTTCCTCGTTCCAAGGAGGCACTAACTGTTCACACATCTCCAAACGGTCCTTTTTCTAGCTGGACCGGTACGTCACATGGGCCATCCTGAGCTTTTGCAGATATAGGCTGTCCTTGACAACAAAAAAGAAAAAGAAAAAGAAAAAGAAAAAAGAAAAAGAAAAAGAAAAGTTTTCTCCTTTCCAGTGGAAGATTCTGATTCCTAAGACAGCACAAGACGCAAACATTTACAGAGGCATCACCGGATGCTATTACACCTTTCCTTTTTAGCGTGTGTGTGTCACTGCAAGTCCAAATTCAAAGTTCTTTGCTGTAGACTCGAATTCGAAGTTTATTCGTTTCTGATTTCCTTCTAACATGGACAATTGTTCGCTGCCTCAACATATGAAGTATCATCTCAGCTCACCGTTTGGCAATAAGAAATCTTGCCTTCAAAATCTATATATAGCAGGTGAGCTTCCACGTTGAGTAGGCTATAGTACATGCAACAATTGTCTTCATTCAGACTATAGTACCTACAACACTTGTTGAGCAGGCCATCTCCGTGTGTGACAGATAGAGACCAGATAAGAAAATAACAAAAAAAGAAAATACGTGAATTGGGAAAAAAAATTAAAGCCTTTTTTTGTGATGGCATTGAACAAACTTAACAGTTATGGAGCGGCATTATACTAAGCATTAACTTTTGGAGTGGACATTAGTCTCCAGCTAAATTTCCTCTTTCTTCTGTTCTACCTTCTTGCGAGGGGGATAGATCCTTGGTACTCCTCTGGGGGAGTTTGTTGCCGGGTCGATGGTTTTGCTGTTGGCTCCGGGTCTTCCACTAGCCTGTTTCTTTTTGATGGAAGGGATGGTGCTAGTGTTTCCTCCAGCCGGCCTTCCATGGTTCTGTTGGAGGAGTGTCCTTCTGCTTCGTTTGGGAGATCGCCGATAATCGTTCAGTGGCTTAGATCCATCTTGGCGGGAGTTCCGGGGTGGTGGCTGATGCGGCTTCATCAAGCGTTGAGGTCTTCTGCCGGAGAAGTTGAAGTTTCTGGTGTGCTGGGTGCTCAACCGGGCGACGCTGAAGGAAGGAGGAAGACAAACAGTAGTTCTAGGGACTTCTGTGTAATTTTTCTTTTCTTCAGGGGCCTGGTTGTAAAAGCGGGGTGTACTGTGCTCCAATTTAATATATCTTCCCTTCTCGCAAAAAAAAAAAATGTCAATGACATGAGATCCCTTCTAAAACCCATTTAAGAGACTACTTATTGGAATGGAGGCCCTGACCAATATATCGGACGATGACAACAAATGCTGAAAGCCTGGAAGCTACATTTTTCTTGATTTCCAAATTCCAACCAAGGTTTTGTTGAAGCCACATTTTGATCGAAAGTCCGGTGGTAAGATCGCAAATTATAGGATTATTAGAGTCGTAAAGTCATAGATTCTAATGATGAGAGTCATAGAATCGGCCCTATCAACTGAGACCGTAAAATCATAGAACTGGATGATAGAATCGTGATTCTGAGAACTATGATTCCAAAAAAAGAAAAAATCCATTCCTAAAGACATGCTTGAATTCGAAGTTTTCTCGTTTCTGATTTCCTTTTAAGATGGACAATTGTTTGCTGCCTCAACGTATGAAGTATCATCTCGGCTCACCGTTTGGCATGTGTAGACATGAACCACTTTAAAGTATGCACTAAATAAAGGCATGAACCAACTTTAAAGTATGCATTAAATATTTAAAATGAAAATCAAAGCGAGAATCCATGACCATTTCAGTCTATTTTTTAATCCAAACTGATGCAGGTAAATTTTATAGGGCATTTTAATTGGTCATGAAACTTTTCAATCATTTGTTATCGTGATTTATCCAAGTAATATTTTTCCATCCTTAGTGTTCCCGGATGGTGGATTCCTTGCTTCCGCCGCACTGCAGATGTTGTTAAATGAGCGCCTGTATCGTCACAGCTCCTTTTGCCTGGCTTTGGTGTCGAAGAAGCAACACCATGGCAACATAGAACACAAACTTGAGTCTGCAAACATCTTCCAAACCCGTTCCCCAAATCAACAGATCATACAACGGTAGAACTTCCAAAGCAACCTCCCAATTCCCAACCAAGCTAGACGAGAAGTAGGAGTGATGGCCTCCATGGAGCAAGGAGACCAGCAAACTAACATTACTTCGGCACTAGAGGCTCTGTCCCCCTGGCTGAACAATCCACGGCGGACAGTAATCCAGGTCGAGGTTTTCATGGCAGCGGCAGCCGTGCTGCTATTTTTCCAGCTCATTTTTGGTTCCGTCCGGCGACGAACCAACAAGTTCTTCATCCAAGGGGGGCTGTGGCTGGCGTACACCCTCCTCCTCCCTCTTATCACTTATACACTCGGCCAGATGCAGTCCTCTCCGGTCAAGAGTGCTCTGTATCCTGTGTGGGGGCTCTCTCTAGTACTGGTTGCGGGAGGTGCCAACTCCATCACGGCCTACGACCTCGATGACAACAAGCAGTGGAAGCGGCATATATTTGATCTTCTTCAGTGCTACATCTACATAGGCATACTGTTTGAACTGCTCTACCCCGACAAAAGTCTGTACACTCAGTATTACTTGTTTCACTTTTCTCCCTCTGTGATGCGGCAGCCCGTGTCCATTCCTTTGTTCCTCCTGGTTGGCTCTGTTTTCATTGCTAATATGTTCGGAATTGTTGCTGGTTGGATGGTCAACCATGCGGACGCTAGCAAGGTGGTAGCCGACTACATGAAGGATCATGCCAACTCAAGAGGTGACTCCCAAGAGTTTGATCCTGTCAGCATGAAGGACTGCAAATACCTGGTACGCTGGCCTACTTATCTTCCCGCAGCTTGGAGGGGGGATGGAAGCCCTGTTTATAGAAGTAAACTACCAGAAGAAGCTATCATCACTGTCGGAATGGTCTGGGAGATGTGCAATAATGAAGATAGTTCGATGTCGCCTGGCGTCAGCTCGCGTATTAAAGGTGCCTGCCTTTCATTTGCCTTGTCCCACTTGCTGAGGCGTCGCTTCTTCGGGATGGATTGCGCTGAGGCTAGTCTTTCAGAGACACGTGAGTTTGTCCTCGAAGGGCTGCTATCAGAGAACAACAATGATAAATACACAGAAGCATTCAAGCTAATTGAGGTGGAGCTAGGATTCCTCTACGATTCCTTCTACACTAAGTATGCTTCTATCTTTGAGATGGAGAATGGTTTCTTTCTTGTGGTCATTATGAAGATAATTTCCACACTTGTCGTTGGGATAATTCTGCTCTTTAAATCACCAATTATCAAGACGCCTAACCCAATTATCCAAGTGGACACTAGGACAGCTGATACCATTATTACAGTCGTAATACTTGGAACATTCATTGCAGTGGAAGCATTGCAGTCCATTCTATACCTGGGAACAGATTGGGCCATGGTATCACTCGCTTGCTATTATAACAAAGGAAGACATGGCCATGGCCTTTGGTGCATCCCCTTTGCACTCCACAAGACATGTGCGTTTCTTAGCAGGCGCCCATTATTCAGTTACTGGCAGAACAATATAGGTCAGTACTCAGTAATAGAAGGCTCCCAGCACTTTCGTGGCAGGAAGGCCTTTGGCTGTCTGGCCCGAAGTCTGACCTTGTTTCCCTTTTTTGAATTCATGGTTTATGCGATTTGGGACACATTGAGGAAACTATTTCCAAGCAAAGGTTTGCACTTTGTGAAGTTGCCTCATATGATGAAGAATGAGATTATTTCCGCACTGAAATCCAATAGTGACGGCCATCTAGCCAATGGGAAAGCATCGCTGCGGCGAAATGGTGTTTTTGAACAGTTTTCATGGACATTATGTAATGAGACTCAAACAGAGAACATGCTTATTTGGCACATCGCAACTGATTACTGCAAAATCGCATTAGGTGATGAGGAGTTTGTTGGATCTGCAGAAGAGCTAGAGAAGCGCAATCAGTATCGTAAAGTTGCAACCAAATTATCAAACTATTGTGCATACCTGATGTCTGAAGTCCCAGAATTGATTCCAGGGAATTTTGCAGATACCAAGTTTGTCTTCCACAGTGCGGTGTTCGAAGCCAGAGAAGCTTTGGGAACGAAGACGCGAAACAGAGATGTATTGCCGAATGCCATGGGCCACCCCGGACAAGAAGATACCATCTTTGTCAAAGGGCTCAAGCTCGGGACAATGCTTAAGAGCATACAAGACAGTTTTCTGCGCTGGAAATTGATGGCCGAGTTCTGGGCTGAAACCATCCTCTACATTGCGCCGTCGGACAACGCCAAGGCGCACATGGAACATCTTGCACAAGGCGGGGAGTTTCTGACGCACATCTGGGCTCTCCTCACTCATGCCGGCATTCTAACTCGGCCACAGCTAGAGAAGCCAACCCCCGGGGAAGACATTGCATAAGGCCAGTGACCTATTGCTATTTGCTTTCGCCATCCTCCTCGGATACCACTGTAGGAGTGTGCCCATTTGTGTGTCCATTCAGTTTGATTATGAAACATTTTTCATTTCATTCCAACAGCTTTGCTGTTAAAACTTTTAATTCGGTGTGCTAATGTGTGTTGTCAGACTGGTATGTTGTATTGCTTGCATGTCAATAAAAGCCCATGCGTGTGATTTGTTTTGATGTTTAAGCTGTCAGCAACTGAAAGTTGTCTTATTATTATTATTTTTACGTGAACAAAGAGTTGATCGGTCCAATTGGTTAAGGCCCCTTTGAATTGAGGCCGGAATCAGTGAATTGGAATCAGGATAGCTCAATCAGCTGTTTGGTTGCAACGTTGGAATGGAATAAGAATCGTAACTCGTTTCCGCAGGAATTGTCACCAAATCCGACCTCATGGTCTCTGAATCCTCCTGATATCTTCACAGCTTCCTCGTACATGCATCCTCGCCGGCGACATGCTTTGGGGCACCGTGGACCCCCCCCCCCCCCCCCCCCCCCCCCCCCCCCCCCCCCCCGCTAGCCCCCACCGGACAGATCCGCAAGTCGTCTCAACCATGGGATCCATGGCCGCCGCCGAAGTTGAGCTTGCAAATGGAGTCCTGAACTAGCCGCAGCTTGTGAAGTATGGAAGGCGATCAAATTTGATTTCGAGCCGGTAGATACCGTAGATAAAGAGAAAAAATAAGTTACGAAATGCAGTAATTCTTCTTTATTCTTCTAATTGATTGCAATTAAATTCGGCCCAATCTTTTCTAAAAGAAAAAGATTGGGCCGAATTTAAATAGATCTTGATACGATCATGAGACTTGAGAAATCGAGATTCTTCTATTCTATATATCTAGAATATAGAAAGGTATAATACAATAAACAAATAGAAATAAAAGACGTTGTCGGGGCCGAGATGCTTTTGTCAGGATCTTTTTCTAGGATTTTGGACGCCGGCTGTTGCAGTACTCAGTAGTGTGCTCAAGGAGCTCCTTCATTTTAAATATTTAATGCATACTTTAAAGTTGGTTCATGCCTTTATTTAGTGCATACTTTAAAGTGGTTCATGTCTACACATGCCAAACGGTGAGCTGAGATGATACTTCATATGTTGAGGCAGCAAACAATTGTCCATCTTAGAACTTTGAATTCGAGCATATCTTTAGGAATGGATTTTTTTTTTCTTTTGTTGGAATCATGGTTCTCAGAATCACGATTCTATCATCCAGTTCTATGATTTTACGGTCTCAATTGATAGGGCCGATTCTATGATTCTCATCAGTAGAATCTATGACTTTACGACTCTAATAATCCTATAATTTGCGATCTTACCACCGGACTTTCGATCAATCTGTGGCTTCAACAAAACCTTGGTTGGAATTTGGAAATCAAGAAAAATGTAGCTTCCAGGCTTTCAGCATTTGTTGTCATCGTCCGATATATTGGTCAGGGCCTCCATTCCAATAAGTAGTCTCTTAAATGGGATTTAGAAGGGATCTCATGTCATTGACATTTACTCAAAAGAAGAAAGAGGAAATTTAGCTGGAGACTAATGTACGCTCCAAAAGTTAATGCTTAGTATGAAGCCGCTCCATAACTGTTAAGTTTGTTCAATGCCATCACAAAAAAAAGGGTTTAATTTTTTTCATAATTCACGTATTTTCTTTTTTGTTCTTTTTTTATCTCGTCTCTACCTGTCACAGACGGAGATGGCCTGCTCAACAAGTAAGAATACTTGTATCCGAATGATGTAGCCTCTACTCAACGTGGAAGCTCACCTGCTATATATAGATTTGGAGGCAAGATTTCTTATTGCCAAACGGTGAGCTGAGATGATACTTCATATGTTGAGGCAGCGAACAACTGTCCATCTTAGAAGGAAATCAGAAACGAATAAACTTAGAATTCGAGTCTACAGCAAAGAACTTTGAATTTGGACTTGCAGTGACACACAAACACTAAAAAGGAAAGGTGTAATAAAGAGGGCAGAGGCTGGTATAATGTGATGCCCGTGGCCGCATGGAGTACAGCGACGTGAGATCAAGAACAAGTAGAACAGATTCGAGGGTAAAGGGGAAGGGCAATGAACCCTGAACCCCGATGTTTTTCGATTTACTTTTCAGATAGAGAATAGTTCGACTCGTTCGACCTCGACCAGACTATAACCCAGTCGGACACGTTACATGGCCTCGGGCCACATGCCATACGCATAAGCGTTTACAGAAATTAGGTAATACGCGACCCAAACAAGTAAACGTAATAGCCGAAGGCGCCTTCTTCGCTTCCCGCCTTCACCCCGTCGTCATCCCAGTCGCGACATCTCCCCCTCCTGGAGAACTTGCTGGTCCTCCAGCAAGTAGACCCGGGAACTGATCTTGGAGCACGTACCAGTCCTCCCATGTTGCGGCTTCCGTAGGCAAGTTCTGCCACTTGATTAGCGCTTGAGGTATTGCTTTGTTCCCCTTCTTCACGAGCCGACGCTCCATCACCCTCTCAAAATTGTGAACACGTCAGTGAAGTGTGGAACGAAGAATTATACCAGAACTCAGCTTGAGATAACCAGGATTTCCATTGTTTAGGAGCATCATGTACTGCACATCTCAAATACATCTCCAGACATTGATTTATCCTCTCGGTTTGTCAATCTGTCTGAGGATGATAAGCAGAACTGAGATAATGTTGCACACCCAACAACTTAAACAAGTGTGTCCAAAAGGTACTTGTGAACACCTTATCCCTATCAGACACAATGGAGTTGGGTAGGCCATGTAGTTTGACCACTGTATCAAATACTACTTGAGCTATGGTCTGAGCTGTGTATGGATGCTTGATAGGCACAAAATGGGCATACTTGGAAAACTTGTCGACCACCACCAGGATAACACTATAGCCCTCTGATTTTGGTAGTCCCTCGATAAAGTCCATAGCTATATCTTGCCAGGCTCCTTTAGGAATAGGAAGTGGCTGTAGGAGACCATAAGGATGCTGATTAGTATGTTTGGCTTGCTGACAAATAGAACACTGTTTAACATAGTCTTCTACTGCCTGTTTGAGCCCCTTCCAATAAAACATCCTTTTGATTCTGTGATAGGTAGCTAATGCACCTGAGTGCCCACCAATAGCACTAGAATGCATAGCAGCAATTATCTTAGTCTGCAATGATGAACTATGTCCCATCCACAACCTGCCTTTGCATTTAATAATTCCTTCCTCCAAAGAATACCCCTGTGCATCAGGATTGTGAATGGCCAGTTGAGTTAGCAACTTCTGAGCATAAGAATCAGTAGCATAGGAGTTCAACAATTCTTGCACCCAAACTGGTTGAACTGTAGAAATTGCTTGCAAAGTGTACAGATGGCCCACTCTTGACAGTGCATCTGCTGCTAAGTTCTCCTTGCCCTTTTTGTAAACAATCTTTAATTGCATTCCCATCAACCTTGTCATTGCTTTTCTTTGCATTTCAGACTGGAGATTTTGTTCTGTCAGATAGAACAAGCTCTTATGATCAGTCCTTATGATGAATTCTTGGTCTTGTAAGTATTGTGTCACACCCTGAAATTCTCCAATTTCAGGATGTGAGTTTAAGCAAAATTAATACAATGATTTTCTCTCAATTTTAAAATTTTTCCAACATTTATTTATTTTACAGAGAATTTAGCTAGAAAGAAAATTAATTGTGTGTTTCTAAAAATAAATTAATTGCTCTCTGCGAGTTGCATTCATGCCGAGTTGCATCTTGGTGTTTCATGAGTGCTAAGGTTTCAAAAATGCGTTCCTTACGTCAAGGTTTTTCCGAGAATTTTCCAGACTTTTCTGGAATTTATTCTCATCTTTTGAGAGCTAAATCTATTTATTAGAAGGCCCTAAAATCCTTTTCAAGAGCTCCTGATATTTTATTTGGACTCCTCGTGTCTCAATCTATTTCTAAGAATTTTCCTAAAATTTTTGGGATTTTCTGGGTATTTTTCGTGCATTAAAAGCCTTTTCTAGATTATTCTGGAATTGTTTTCGCATTGGAAAAGTATTCCGGAAATTAAAAACCTAATCCTTTTCCTTAACGGATCGGGTCGGATCCAACCGACCCCGACCCGACCCGCTTCACCAACCCGCCCGGCCTCCCTTCTCTCTAGCTGGTGGGCCCCGACAACCCTAACGGGCCGAGCCGTCCCGGCCCGACCCGCCAGGGCCCATCGCGGCCGGCACAGCCCAGCGCGCCGCCGCCGCCTCAAGCCGCCGCCGCGGCCGTCCTCGGCGTGCGCGCCATGCCAGGCCGCGGTTCCGCGCGCCTTTATAAGGCGCCGCCCGAGCCCCTCGCGCGCCTGCTGCCGCCGCCGCCTCTTCGCCCCTCCGCGCAGTGCGCCGCCACCGCTCCGCGCCGCCGCCACCAGAGCTCTGCGCCGCCGCTGGCCGTCGTCGCCGTTTCGCCGTCCCTAGAAGTCGCCGGGGGAAGCCGACCCCACCAACGCGAAGCTTTCGCCGAGCCGCACCGGTGGAGCCCCTCCTCGCCACCTTCCTGTCGCCTGAGCGCCGCGACCGCTTGAAGATCGAGCCGCCGGCCGCCGTCCCGCCGCCGGCCAAAATCCGGCCGACGCCGTCCACCCCCGCCGCCGACGAGCATCTCTAAGTGATCCCCTCATCCTCCTCTCCGTAGAAGATGACCGTTTTGCGGTTAGGTCCCTGGATTAATCTGTAATCTTTTATCAAAGTTTTGTCTCTTGGCAATCTTCCATAAAACCCCCTGAAAAGATTGGATCCTTTCAATCTAATCCGAGCCCTGACCTTTTGTAGATCTAACCCTGAAGTTTTGCATATTCGCGGGCACTGTTCGCTGAGTCTGTGGAATCTTCTCAGCTAGCCCCTGGAATCTTCAGTTAATTACGTCAAGGTCCCTGCAGCCTTGTTTTAGGTATAACTTCCACGTTTTAAATCCGTTTTGATCTGTTTTCATTTTGTTAGACTTGTAAGCACTTAAATTACGTGTTGTTGATGTTGTTCATGATATTTGTGTTTTTCTAAATTAATTTTAAATACTAATTTGATTAATTTCTTATAGGCATATTTTGCAATTAAAATCTATAGCTCTACAATGCGTGTTTTATAATAAAGTTTAATTTGATTAATGTTTATGGAATTATCTTTTCTGAATAAAATTTAATTAGGCAATATCTCGGATTTACAAATTAAATGTCAATGTGATTAATGCTTACTTTACATGCCTTTTCTAAATTAAATATGATTAGGCTTATACTTCATTTTATTAAATAAAGTTAATATGATTAATATCTACGTGAATGTGTTTCTAAATGTAATTTGCTTAGTTGAACACGTGTAATAAAATTATTCGATTAGATGTTTCATATACCTTTCTTTTCTAAAGTTAATTGTTTAATTGGTATAATCTGTACATAAACAATTGTAAATAAAATATGGCTAAGTTACTACGGCTTTTCCATTACAAATATAATTGGAGTTAATTCTAATATAATTATGTTTTGGTAATTAAAATAAATGAAGCACCTAGCTCTTGTTTTGCTAATTAAAATCTTTCGATAGTTTATTTATAATCACAGTTTCGTTTTCAGCGTTCCTTGCGTCTTTGCGTTTGTAGCAACGAGCTCCTTCGTTTAGTACGCTCTTTAAAAGTTTTTATTTTGATTGATGTATTGTTCTTAGTTGCTCTTGTTTATTTGCTAGTATGCTTGTATAGATGTTTGCTTCGAGTAGAAGTGTTGCTGTTCGGAAGCTTGAAGAGTAAGAGTCCAAGTGAGCAAGAGCAGATGACATTAAGAGTAACTTTTCTCTGGAGAAAGGCAAGTGACCCTAACCACCCTTCTACCTATGCTTTTATAAGAATATTATACTTTAATCGAAACATGGGAAACCACCCAGGACTTACAGTACAACCGTGAGACTAATGGGCTCTGGTCTTGGCTAATTAATTAGAAACTCTAGCTTGGGATAGTCTTACCTGTACTGGGCAAGAGGGGAAGCGTTGACGGTGTATAGCCCGGCCCTTTTTGGGAGGAAGCCTTTGCTAAGGTGTGACCATTAGAGAGGGTTATGCCTGCTTCGTCTTGAAACCATAGCGGACTATCACTTATTCGATTAGATGTTTCATATACCTTTCTTTTCTAAAGTTAATTGTTTAATTGGTATAATCTGTACATAAACAATTGTAAATAAAATATGGCTAAGTTACTACGGCTTTTCCATTACAAATATAATTGGAGTTAATTCTAATATAATTATGTTTTGGTAATTAAAATAAATGAAGCACCTAGCTCTTGTTTTGCTAATTAAAATCTTTCGATAGTTTATTTATAATCACAGTTCCGTTTTCAGCGTTCCTTGCGTCTTTGCGTTTGTAGCAACGAGCTCCTTCGTTTAGTATGCTATTTAAAAGCTTTTATTTTGATTGATGTATTGTTCTTAGTTGCTCTTGTTTATTTGCTAGTATGTTTGTCCCTGTTGATTGCTTCGAGTAGAAGTGCTGCCGTTCGGAAGTTTGAAGAGCAAGAGTTCAAGTGAGCAAGAGCACAAGAGCAGTAAGAGTAGCTTTTCGCTGGAGAAAGGCAAGTGACCCTAACCATCCTTCTACCTATGCTTTTATAAGAATATTATACTTTAATCGGAACATGGGAAACCACCCAGGACTTACAGTACAACCGTGAGACTAATGGGCTCTGGTCTTGGCTAATTAATTAGAAACTCTAGCTTGGGCTAGTCTTACCTGTACTGGGCAAGAGGGGAAGCGTTGACGGTGTATAGCCCGGCCCTTTTTGGGAGGAAGCCTTTGCTAAGGTGTGCCCATTAGAGAGGGTTATGCCTGCTTCGTCTTGAAACCTTAGCGTGCTATCACTTGTTAGGGAATCTTTGTAAAGGCCTCATTGCGTCCCTATGTTGTCACACCTCGGTAGTTTGATACGTGCCTGTGTGGTGCAGCATGGTTGGGTTTAAAGTTCTCTGAGCTTTTACGCGACTCATGGTGAAAGTGTACAACCTCTGCAGAGTGTAAAACTGTTATAACAGTCGTGCTCACGGTCACGAGTGGCCTGGACCTCCACATGAGTAATTTACTTAAAGATTATAATAAATCATCTCTGGTTAATCTTTGTGGCCTTGCTGAGTACCAACCATAAGTGTACTCACCCTTGCTAAATTGCTGCTCAGAAGAGGAAGGTGTTTATTGAAGATGAAGCTAGGCGTACGCAACCTCCGGTCGACTGCTTGTGGAGTTGGAACCTTCGTTTCCAAGATTAAGCTGTGTAATACTCTGATAGTCTTTTTAGTTTATATTGTTTTATTCGTGATACTGTCTCTAATACTCATTTTTGTTTGCCGTATGTGTGAAACTTGATCCTGGCACACATACGGTGCGCACTTGGTTTTGTTTGTCAGAACCGGGTGTGACATATTGTCTCCATTTCTCTACTGCCATTATCAAAGCAAGAAACTCCTTCTCATAGATAGATAAGTGTTTATGTGGAGCTGACAAGGCCTTACTAAGAAAAGCTATTGGTTGATCCCCTTGCTTCAGAACAACACCAATTCCCATATCACAAGCATCAGTTTCTATAATGAAGGTCTTCTTGAAATCAGGTAATGCCAGTACAGGTGTAGATGTCATTGCCTGCTTTAGCTTTTCAAAAGTTGCTTGTGCTTCTGGGTTCCACTGAAAATTTCCCTTGCAAAGCAACTGTGTCAAAGGTCTTGCCAGTATGCCATAATTCTTAACAAACTTCCTGTAGTACCCTGTCAGACCCAGAAAACCTCTCAGCTCTGTCACATTGGTTGGCATAGGCCATTTCAACATATCTACAGTCTTGCTTGGGTCTGTTTGAACTCCTGCAGCTGAAATGATATGTCCTAGGTACTCCAACTGAGACTAAACAAAAGAACATTTACTTCTCTTCATGAACAAGTGATGTTCTCTCAGCTTAGCCAGCACTAATTTGAGATGCTGCAGATGCAATTCTAATGTGGGACTATATATAAGGATATCTAAGAAGACCATCACAAACTTGCGTAGAAAAGGAGCAAGGACTTCATTCATAATACATTGAAAGGCAGCAGGGGCATTTGTTAGGCCAAAGGGCATCACCTTGAACTGATAATGTCCCTGATGTGTTTTAGAGGTCATCTTGTGTTCATCTACTAGCTTCATTCTCACCTGATGATAGCCCGACTTCATATCCAACTTGGTGAAGTATTTAGTCCCAGCTAGTTCATCTATGATTTCATCCACTAGTGGCATTGGGAACCGGTTCTTGATAGTAATGGAGTTCAATCTTCGGTAATCAACACAAAAGTGCCAGTTGCCGTCTTTCTTGAGCGCCAATAGCACTGGACTTGCAAAAGGGCTTGCACTAGGCACAATTAAACTAGCTTCCAACATTTCTTTAATCTGCCTCTTGATCTCATCCTTGTGATGAGGTGAGTACTTGTATGGTTTGCAATTCACTGGAGTAGACCCTGGAATCAATGGAATCTGATGATCATAAAACCGAGGTGGAGGTAATTCCTTGGGATCCTGGAAGACATCTTCAAATTCTTGTAACAATTGCTTCAACTTGTCATCCAAAAATTCTGTCTCTTGATGTGGCACAGCTTCCAACACAGCAAGTGCCCACACATCATTTCCTTGAGAGCATTTCAGTACTTGTTCAATAGAAATTTTTCTAACTTGTTGGTTAGGTGGTTTCACTCCTTGTATGGTAATCTACTTGCCTTTCTCCTCAAAGCTCATTGTTCTGTTTTCCCAATGGCATTGCATAGGACTTCTGGGCTTCAACCTATCATAGCCTAGGATTGCATTATAACCTCCCAGCTCCAGAACTTTCATGTTAGTGGATAATGTATGTCCACTAGACCACCAAGCCATCTGAGGCACCCAATGGTCTATGATCATGATATCCCCATTGGCCAATTTAACCATTTGTGGCCTTGTTGGAAGAGCTATTGTTCCCACCTTCTGGAGGAAAGATGGACTGACAAAACTGTGGGAGCTCCCACTATCAATCAGAACCAACATTACTTTGTTGTGCACTAAAGCTCTCACTTTCATACATTCTCCTGTTTTAGTCCCTGATATAGCATTCAGAGATAAATGGCAGAATTCCTCTGTCAATGAATCCTCAATAGCTAGTTGGTTCAGCACCTCATCTATTAACTGCACATCCAAGTCATTAACCACTATAGCATTAGCTTGAGCTTGTGGTCTCTTGGTACATGTCTTGGAGTGATAGGCATCATAAGATTCCCCACAAAAATAACATAGACCGTTGGCTCGAGAGTGATCCCTTCTCTGTCTTTCCCTCCACAAGTTGGTGTCCAGGATTTGTGATTTTGTTGTCCCCTCTGGTGATTATTGTATTTTATCTTAGCTGAGGGTAATTTCTCATACTCCTGCCTCTAGACCTATCCAACACCTGTTGTTGTATTCTAGCCAACAGACTTGCCCTATCCATTGTGTCAGGTACATGGTCTTGTACAATGTTGCCCAATTCAGGCTTCAAGCCTTTGACAAACTGGGTAATTGTTGGCACCATTTTTGAACCTAGCGAGGTGCAGCCGATATGGTTCGGCCGATGGTGCGGGAGGTGATGCCGATTCAAAGAAGATGGGCCGATAACGATCGAAGTTGGCCGATGCGGCCAGAGTCAAGCCCATGCCGATGTGAGAGTCCGTGCCAAAGAAGATTTCGACACGTATCGTAGCTGGGAACGGGATAGAAGCTTATGCATGACGTCAGCATGGTCGAGTCGGAGTCATTGTTGAGTCGTGTTTAGATAGGAAGTTTTTGCTTATTTCTTGGTAGTTAAGTTTGCAAGAAGTCGTGATCGACTAGGAGTTTATGTAATCCGAGCTATATAAGTAGACCCCGTGGCTTTTGTAAAGACTTACGTCCACACAAATCAAACAAATTTACCTTTCATTGCAATCTACTTTTCGGCGAGTTTTTACTTTTCATCTAGTTCAGTAGTTTTCACGAGTTCTTTCACGTTCGCAGGGCTGCATCGCTACGATCTCCGGCTAACTTGTAAGTTCCGAGTTTACTTGGTGTTCCTAAGCTTAAACTTCCAAGCACATCGCTGTTGTTTGAGTTTAATTCACGTAAGAGTTATCGTATCGGCAGATTTATAGGTTTTAGCGCATCACTTTTTCCTTATTCTTTAGCTTATACACAATTTATCGACCGCGCTAGTTTTTAGCTTAAAGTTGTCGTTTTAGGCCTCTTTTTGCTAATTTCTGTCACGATCACAGTTTATCGATACTTGTTAGATTTTATAAGGTTTATTTATTTAAATCTTGTTATTTTAGCCTGTATCAACCTCTATCCAATCTAGATCTGCTTCCATCGGCCGATCGTCGCAATGTAAACCAATCTTTTAGAGAGGTTTTGTTGTCGATTCTCGGAATTTGGATCTAGATTCTTCCTACAAGTTGTGTCGCGCTTTCAGCCGATTCGATCTTGCGAGACTGTTCGAGGTAACAGCCGATCGGTCTAAAAAGTTATCTAACACATGTTCTCTCCCTTGTTGATTGCAGGTCAAATTGACTGGCATGCCGCGCACACCACACACATCAAGTACAGGCTCGTCATTGGAGTGAAGCAAATCTCTGAGGCCTTTCTGTGTTGCATCGCCTAAGTCGTCACACGATTTTTTGCATCAACAGTAATAAAGAACAGAGCATCAAGACCATTGTTATGCAAGGTGAGCTGGTACTGAAGGTCTTCAAATGCTTCTATGTAGCTGTCTAGAGCATCAGTCTGTTGCAACTCCAACAGTCTGGACATAGCATCTCTGTAGTCATGCTCTCCAAACTTCTCCTGCAGATCCTTAATAAACTAAGGCCATTCCACTGTTCTCTTGTGTACCTTATAGATTTTATACTACTTTTCTGCCTTCCCTTTCATATTTAGTGATGCTGCTGTTACCCAGAAACTCTCTAGTACACTGAACAGATTGAAGTAGTCTTGGCACTTATCTTTCCAAATGCATGGATTATCACCAAAAGAATAAAGGAAACTCCATCTTAGGCATGTAAGGTCTAGTAAAGTCCCTAGCATTAGAGGTGGCTCTCCGCCTTGTGGTGTGCCTATGGTTACCAAGACCTAAGGTATGTGGATGAGGCTCACCAGTGGTTCTTGTGGTGTGTTGCTGGAAGTGCAATTCTCCCGTAGCATCAGAAGAAGTTGGACTTGTTGGTTCTTCACGCCTATTCCTTATCTGGTTAATAGTCAACTATGCTATCGCTTGCCCATTAGCTTCAATCTGCTTGGTTATCCTCTGTTGGTCCTTCAGCATCTGATCCAACACTTGGTTTGAGATGTCATACTATGTTTCCAGCAGAACCTGATACTTGTCTATCTCTCCCACCTTGAGAAACAACATATCGAGTTGCTCCATAACGTGATCCCACTTGTCATCTTCAACACTTGCCCTGTCTTCTATGGCTTTCAGGATGAACAACGACTATGTTGAGGACTTAGGGGGGCCGTGTTTGACACACCTCGAGCCGAAGCCAAAGGGATACAGCGACCAACACAGATTCTCACAAACAGCTACGAATTATTCGTTGCTGCGCCCACAATCACCATGCCTGTAGAATTCCATCAGCAATCTTCACACCTCCACTCGATGTTGCCCGTCCAGTGTAGACTAGCGCTTGAGATCTCGACTCCTGCAGTATGGATTTGGCTTGGGAATTTTACACAGAGACAAGCTCTGCAACCTTCACCAAAGAGTACTGTCCTCCAACTCCACAGTGACTCCGATTTGGTACCTAATGCCCGGTATTTTACACAGAGACTTGCTCTGCAACCCTAGCTATGACCAAATCGAACGCAAAATTTGGGGAAACCTGGGTGTTTCTTCGTGGATCCGGGTATTGAACAGGATTTTGCGTGGGTAAGCCACAACCGCGCAATACCTCGCCAATCAGACAAGACCTAGAAGATTTGGCTGTGGAATTGGGCACAAATTCGATCGATTCAGAGGAAATCGTCGAACCTGACCTGACGAACACGAGGCTGCGGAAGAACTGTTCGCGCCGAGGATCGCTTGAATATGATACCACTTGTGATGCCCGTGGCCGCTAGGAGTACAACGACGTGAGATCAAGAACAAGTAGAACAAATTTGAGGGTAAAGGTGATGAACCCTGAACCCCGATGTTTTTCAATTTACTTTTGAGATAGGGAATAGTTCGACTCGTTTGACCTTGACCAAACTATAACCCGGTCGGACACCTTACATGGCCTCGGGCCCACATGTCATATGCATAAGCGTTTACAGAAATTAGGTAATACGCAACCCAAACAAGTAAACGTAATAGCCGAAGGCACCTTCTTCGCTTCCCGCCTTCACCCGATCATCGTCCTAATCGCGACATATAACCCTCCAGTTTCGTGACTGAAGCCTAATTAAGGGACCAGACTAGTCTGGTCAGAGACGTCCCTCGACCCCAGCGGGAGCGCCCCCCGAGGCTTGAACCTGGGAGCTCTGTTTCTAGAGTTGGTCGCACTGATCATCCCACATGAGCACCCTCCCCAAAAGGAAAGGTGTAATAACATCCAGTGATGCCTCTGTAGATGTTTGCGTCTTGTGCTGTCTTAGGAATCAGAATCTTCCACTGGAAAGGAGAAAACTTTTCATTTTCTTTTTTTCTTTCTTTTTTGTTGTCATGGACAGTCTATATCTGCAAAAGCTCAGGACGGCCCATGTCAGATGTCACGTACCGGTCCAGCTAGAAAAAGGACCGTTTGGAGATGTGTGAACAGTTAGTGCCTCCTTGTTATTGTATTGCTAGAGTTGTAAAGAAATGAATTTTTGCTGATTATGTTTGGGCCTAGTAAGATGGTAACTTCGTCAATCCCTGATTGCGCACTAGCAGCACTAGTGTGCATTTGGTTCTTAAGAGTTATGATTTGCTTTCTGCCAAAAGGTGTCGAAGATTTTCTTTGGTTGGAAGGACCCGACGTTCGGGAATGTTTTTTTTTATTTTTAACCTTTTTTATAACTATATTATATTATTAACCCCCTAGAACATTTTCGCGCGGCGTGACCCTTTTGGCCGCGCCGTGCGTGGTGGTGCGGCAGGTAGCCGCTACCGCATCGGTGCATGTGGCGCGGCATGCGGCGCGGCAGGCCTGCCACGCTGGCGACGGTGATGCTTGAGCTGGCGAGCCGTGCTAGCGTGGCCCGGAGTGGGGCTCACCTGCCATGCTTCCTCGCCTGGCGCATCAATGTGGTGGCCGGCGCTTGCCGCGCCAGGTGGGCCGACACGACAGGATCCACTACCAGGCTGGCGCCAGCCCTTCTTTCTTTCTTCCTCCTCGCCCCTTTCTTCTCTTCGAGCTGCTCACGTTGCCGACCGCTGCCGCCCCTCCAAATCCCCCTAAATCTGTCATTTTGGGGTGGGGAAAAGTAGGGGAAATCGATCCCCAGTGACTTGAGAAGGTATTGCCCTAAAAAAAAATTTGACTTTCCCCTTTGCATTTCTCATATATGGCACCTCATGGTTAGTTTTGGTTTTGGTAGGTTTTTGAAATTTTAGTTGAATGGATGCTTGGCTTGGTAGATGTATGGTTTAGTAGCGATATGATTATCATTCTGCCCATGGATTTGACGACGTGTACGTGGATATTTTGTATTGGTTATGAAATATGTAGAAATTGAAATGCAATGTAATAGTAGAGCTTAGGTGTTGTGCCATATGATGCAATTATTGTGTCAATTTGGTTGTTTTGTTGATATGTTCCATATTTAGTGCTCCATTGGTGACGTGTATATTGTTTGTTGTAGGTCTAGTTGTCATGAACAACCCACTTTATTATGCAAAGAAAAAGAGGTTAGGACAATACCCAGATGAGTGGGATGAAGACGCTCCTGTGCCTCCAGTGCTCCTGATACCCAATTGTAGATGTGGTGTCCCTGCTTGGGTGACACAATCAAGACACAGGAAGACTGCTGGGAGAGCCTACTATTTTTGTTGGATCAAGTTTGATCTGAAGGCAGCTCTGTGTTATTTTTTCAGTGGATTGATGGGCCTGACAAGTTTGATCCTAGGATCCATCTTTTCCCATACATAGATAGTAGTGTGCTTAAGTCATATGAGGAGTTTAGGCGTTGGGTCCCTCCTCCACCAATGACCAGGGGGGAGAAGCAACTAGTTGCAATTGAGCGAGTTAAGAACCCTCCATTGTGTCACTATGGAGTGCGTGCCTACCTCCAATGGCCTAACATTGGGGTCCCGATTAAGTTTACACCATTCTTCCATTGCTCGCTAAAGACCCCTGTAAGTTGACTTCATCTTGTTTGTTATCATTCATTTCATATATTTGTTCATGTCTAATGATTATTATTGTTTGTTGTGGAATTCAGAGGGGGTGGCCTAGGTGTGACTTCAATGAATACATACATGAACCGAGATCCCACTGGCCAACCGAAGCTCAAGTGAGAGAGTTCGAGTCCGGGGAGAAGCCGTGGCCGTGCGAGAGTCTTCCGCCAACACGGTGCAAGTGCGGGATAGTAGCCACAAAAGGTGTTGTGCCATCGGAGCTTGGTTTTGGAGTGTTTTGTGGCAAAGCATATGGAAAGTATTGGGTGAGAATCCTATGGCCTTGTTAATTGCGGTGCTTAGAATAAATATTGTTTTCTACATTCTAATATCGATCTTCGTTTTTGCAGGAAGGAAGGACTTGTGGCTGGGAGGACTTTCTTTGTTGAGATGACTTAATGTTAGAGTTGGGCCGCAAATCTGAACCTTGGAAGAGGTTGAAGACTGAAGATATTAGAAACAAGATAAGAAGAGAGTATGGTGTGCCCTTACCAGAAGATGAGGACCTCCGTGGTCCTATTTGAGAAGAAATGGTTCGTGAAATAGGAGTGCAGCTGGAATTCGTAGTTGGATACGCCAACTATGAGAAGATGGTAGCATATTGGAGGCAGAACAGGGAGAAGTTCTTGGAACGTGGGATACGTCCTCCTGACTGTGGACGAGAAGATAGAAAAGAGGAAGAAGAAGGAAGAGGAGTACCGGGCGTGGAGGGAGAGTGTGAGGGAGAAGAGAGCTCACAAATACAATGAGGGTAATGTAAAATATACAAGAGGCACATGGGAGCACTATTTTCAGCAGTTTGATGATGAGAAGAGGATGAGTGAAATGGAACAAATGCAGGAGAGGGCCGTGGAGGCTCAGATGGAGGCAATGAAGGCAATTGTAGCTGACTTGCCCAATGTTGTGGCCGATGTGGGCGGTGGACAGGGAATGGATGAAGTGGCAAGAGAGGCGCAACTGGAGGCAATGAAGGCACTTGTTGGTGAATTGACTATTGCTAAGGCTGATGGAGACAAGAAAGGTAAGGGGATTGTGGTTGATGATGCAGGGACAAGCTGCCTCTCAGGACCCAGAACATGACAGCTGACAAGCTTCATGAACCACGACCAGCTATCAGCGGTTTCTGCCTCTGCAATGGCAAATGCAAGTGGCACGAGCTGTGTCTCTGCATCAACAACGACTGCCATCATAAGGGTGCCCCGGTACTTGCCGGTAAGAAATGTACCATCCACAAGAATGACCGGATGGCAATGCTTGAAAGATATTGAATATTGTGGAAAGCACCAGAATACCCTTTGCAGCACATGCTTGTACACACCATTCTTGGTGGCCACCATCGCACCAGTACAGTGAGGAAACCATTTAATGACTGGATTGAAATAGGCCATAGCTGTTAGCACACGAGGGACCATGCCATAGGACTCAGCCCAATCTCCCCATAATATGGCCATGGCGTGTTGCTTGGCCCTCCATGCCTTCGAATATGTGACACGATAAGTGCTGAAGGCGAATATAGACTCAATGAGTGATGGCACTGATGTATCATTGTCCTTCATAACAATGCCAAGTATACGACAGGAAAGGTATCTTACTGTGCACTGAGCATGCTGTTGCTTCACCATGGACGAATGACATGTGTGTGCTGGGCCCACCCTAGTGATCTTCCACTGCTCGCTGCGTCTAACCTGGTGTGACCATACTCGCCACAAGTAACCTTGCTTGCACATTACATCATACCTTAAATTTCTATCAGAGTGCACCACACTGAATGACCTAAACACCCTTACTGCACAGTCCACCAAGAAAAACTACAGTTCCTCAAGACTGTTGAACTTCATGCCCTCCTTTATAGTGGGGTACTCAACGTCCTGCATGTCCTCCCATGTAGGCATCTGAAAATTGCAAACCGCTTTATGACACATGCTAAGGTCCTTATCATTGGCAACTAGGGGGATCACAACATCGACTTCCTTCATCAAAGCCATCTCTCTAGCGGTGTAAGGTAGCTGATCGTCCACACTTTGAGGGACTCTCAGTTGTGACCCAGCATCAACATCATCATGTGCCACTTCTGAGTTGGGCTGAGAACTATTACCATGACCATCATTGCCACCATCATCCTCCACCACTTCATCCACATGGCCTCCCACATTTTCATTGGGTGAGCCCTCATTTCTTTGTACTTCTTATTCTTCTCCATCTGACTCATCTTCTCCTCCTTCAGATCCCGTAGATATGTCATCATCGTCAAGTTCTTCCTCCTCTTTGTCAAATACTCCTGCGTCAAAATCATCAACGGTACAGGCCAAATCAAATAGCCTGCCGTTGCCATGTTGCACATTTGGAAGGTTGACCGTTGGGGCTTCATCCAAATGTTGCGAAAGGTTGGACTCTTGAGTGAGGTTCTCGACCGGTATATGAGCATCATCTTCTCTATCAACATTTCCAACACTAGTCCTGGCCCTATGACATATATCAACCACAACTTCATAGCAAGCAACATTAGCACTGGCAACTACCTCCTTGTATTGGTTCCACTGGGACTCGGACAACAAATCCATCAACACATAATGGGACCTAGCTTTCTCACAATCAAACCGGCCTCTCAATGTGACCTCGTCAAATTGACATCCATGCTTGCTCATGACACGATCAACCATATCTTTAAAACTTGGACATGAACCAAACAACTCTACTTGCTCATTCATTTTCTCAAACTCCCCATTTTCTTTCACAATCCCACATGAAACATGCGGACTAAATGATCCATCTACAAAATACAACAAATTGACATACCTCCACCGCAAAATCTAGCATAAACAAAATTAGTAACCTAGCTACATTGAACAAATTAGACCATGTAACCTACACTTCACAATCCACACATATATCACAAAATCGAGTAATGCAACTACTTCTACACGTAAGAATCACGGGCAGAGAGACTACAGCGACTCCCTAAAGCATTAATTTCAATTAATCGAACATCTAGCTCATCACAATTCGAAATCAATACCCTAACCCTAGGTCACATATCCATGGAAAAATCTCACAAATCAAGTGGTAAAAGAGGGATTAAAGTGGGGGAATACCTTCTCAAGGAGGCCGAGAACGTTTCCCCCCACTTTTCCCAGCCCAAATCGCCGGATTTGGGTGAGATTGGGGGGCGCGGTGGCCGACGGCGTGAAGGAGGTGGCGGTCGGGTCGAGGCTGGAGGAGGAAAGAAGGTGGGAGGAAGAAGAAAGGGCCGGCGCACGGGTTCTGTACTGCACTCACCGCGCCGGCCTGCCTGGCGCGGCAAGCACGGCCCTACCTTGTCGCGGCAGGCGAGATGGCGCGGCTGGCGCGGACCCACTTCGAGCCACGCTGGCGTGGCTGACCAACTCGACCAGCACCACCACCACCATGGCAGGCCTGCCGCGCCACATGCACCGGCGCGGCAGCGGCTACCTGCCGCGCCACCACGCGCAGCGCGCCCAAAAGGTTCACTCCGCGCAAAATAGTTCCGAGGGTTAATAATATATATAGTTATAAAAAGGTTAAAAAAATTCACGTTCGGCTTGCTCAACTGCAGCCGTCAAATCTGTCGCCTAGAGCTAGAAGGTATTGTAGCTCGAAAAATTGAACTACTCTTCTTCCAGTGTCATGTGCTAGACCTTGCTCAAATGCATGACGAGATTGTTGCAGATCTCATTCGCTCATCATCAGTTCCTCATCCCAGCGAATATTTTTCTTGCATATCTCGTACGGTTTACTCCCTCCGTCCTGAAATATAAGGCATCGAAGCGTTCAAATTTTGTCCCCAAATATAAGGCGTTCGATGAGTTTTTGGCAAGTACTCAATCAACTCGATTAAAAACTTGTCAAATATTTCTCTTGATGACTGAAAAACTTGCCATGTATTACCATTAGCTAATGGTATATGGGATATTTGCCCACCTCCTTAACCTGTCCTAAAAATCCTAGGATGCCTTGTATTTCAGGACGGAGGGAGTATGTTTTACAAGTGGAAGGGCACATGCCACAGTCATGTGTTTAAAATAATTTAATAATTTATATTCATATAATTTATAATAAATAATAATATACCATTAGATAGAAATTTGTCCATAATAATGAACATAAGATTATTTTTCAATTCATAGTAAAATATCCCACATGTGTTTTCGAAAAAGATAGTAAACAAAAGTTTGATATTTATAGTAAAAATGTATACGTGGCAACTCCATCCAATCATACTAGTTCATATGATAATCCACAATTGTTTAGGCCAAAGAATATATGGTTGCTCAGTTAATTAATCACTAATTAATTTTTTAAAATATAGAGCCAATCAATTACCAGCTATTTAATAAACTCTCAAGCAATTACCAGTTAATTCTCTTCATGTATTTTAGTACCAGTGGCATGCACATGTTTAAAATGACATGTTCTTTTTAAAAAAATCATTAACCATCAAACTAAGTTTCAATAGAAGTCAGAAACTGTCATGTGCATAAGCACCGGTAGATGAAAACAATTTAAGAAACCGTTCCACTCTCTCTTGATCATATTAGCTTAATTGTTTTAGGGAGAATTTGTATTGCTGCCTCAAAAATTTCCATAACATGCAACCAAATTTAGGAATTTAACAGCTATGCCTAATTGTTGATTTCACACTGAACCTAGTATCCCACTCAGTTGCAATCCTGGGTGCCGCAACAGTTATTATCAATCACAGTGCTCACATTCTTGCATTGTGTTCTGACATAATCAGTACAAAATATTGGCTACATTTAGTTGCTCACAGAAAAGATAAAAAAACAAACAGTGAATATATTTTTTTTTTCTTTTATAAAATTTTTCTTATTACTTGCTTCCAAAGACCTATGACAGTTGGGTTCTTGAAACGAAAGCACCACTGCAATGCCTTGTTTATTTCTAAGAGATTCTGTATACCCAGAATTGCATCAATTTTTTTCTACTTACAGAGGAACCAGGCCGAGCCACCTGCTCACGCCGGAGCTACAGCGACGCGGGGACGCATCGGGTTGGAATGGCCAAAATCATTAGCCTACACAGTAAAGCAAGATCACTAATCTTCCTAATTATTTTATACGTCATACCTTTTTTCCACATACCAAAATTCCAAACCTGAGCTCTTGCTCAAATAAGTGCTCTATAAAAAAATTCCTATCTTTTTATTCTATTGAAAAATTCTTTCCATGGTTTATAATATCATTTTCCAGCTCCATAATTTAATTTTATTATTTCAAATTTGCCAACTTTATTTTGCATGTTATATTTATTTGCCCCTAATCCAATCTAAGTATAACCCCAGGGCCAGGCACCTTTATAAGTACTAATATACGTGAAACACATATGGGCTATCCTGCTGGTTTAGTATTCTTTCTTGGCATGTGGGTTTATTATCTACTCCCTCCGTCCCTATTTAAGTGTCGTCGTTGGTATATGTGCCACAAGTTTGACTCGATTTGTAGAAAAAATACGTACAACATTTTAATTTTCAAATAAATTTATTAAAAACTAGATTTAAAAATCTTTTCAATGATACTAATTATGTACCATAAATATTAATCGTGTAAATAAAAAATTAATCAAAGTTGTTTCTTGAGAAACGAGAAAGACAGTAATACAGGGACGGAGGGAGTAGACTTGATGCGGGCATGCGGCCGAACTGCTGTACCAACGTGTCATAGACTCATAGAAAGTTATTGGCCTGCTACTGTTTTGTTGGCCGGCCCCTTCTGCTGAGCCAACCGCATGGCCAGGCCCATGTCAATGCGATTCCCACAAGAAGCATGCGATTCCCACAAGCATGCGGGACTTCGTGCGCGCCAGTTTTTCTTCAGAGATCTCATCCCTTTTTTAATTTCTCTTCCGTCTTTTTACCAGTTCACGTGAAAGTTGTTGAATTGTAAATCGGGAGCGAGAGACAATCAAGTGGAGAGAATGAAATTCATGTATTGATTCAATCATTGTGTACATATTTGTACATGTAGGAGGGGTGCAAGGAACAGGCGCGAGCGGCAACCGTTGCGTCCGTTCGCTGTCGCCTGTGATGTCAGTTCCTAAACGGATGGAGAGATCACCGATCTCATATTTGTAACACTCCCCCTTGATCGAATTCATCCTTGATCTTTCTCCAATTAAGTAATTTATTCCTTCAAGATATCATGCATAAGAAATCTGAGAAATATGTACAAAGGTAATTATATCAGGTAAACTCCTCAAAAACCCAATAGAAAAATAAGGAGAAGAACCATGATATATAAGTGTTTAGTCAGACTCTTATGAGTAAAACTCATAATATAGTCTGGAGAACAAATTGTATGTCTATAATCATCATTCTTAAAAAGCTTAGAGGGGGAAAATAAATGATGAAACATATATGTTAGGATGATATTTCTCCGAGATAATCTTGTATGAAAATCTGAGAAATATATAGGTATATCGAGTACACACCTGAAAAACTCAATGAAAAAAAATAAAGAGATGAGTCACGATATAGTGTTGTTCCATTTGAACCCTTGAAAGATAAACTCATAATATAGTTCAAAGAACAACATGTATGTCATAAAGTATCGTCCTCAAAATCCCCATCAGGGGAAAATAGATGATATGACATAAGACCTTGTGTTGATGTAGTCTCATTAAAACTTTGAATGAGAAACCCAAAAGGGGAAAAAACTGATATAAAGAAAAGAGTACAATATGATGTAAAAACAAGTTATGGATCAAAGAGGAAACTCCCCCTAATACCTGCAAATCTCTAAGTCATCTCATACCAATCTCTTAAACACATTTAAAATGCGGAGTAAGGTAGAGACTATGTAAATAATCTATAGGATTATCACAATACTTAGTTTTTCAAATGCACAGTGACATTGTGCCTTGCATAACTCGTATCAACCTAAACAACACAAGTGACATTATCTTTATAGATAACAATTAGTGATTAATAGAACCACAATCACCACATAGCCTAAGCATTGGTTCATTATTCTGTAAAGCCACATATGCTGCTATAAAATAATTGGTGTAAGTGACAACTAATGTTTGTTTAAAGACTTCCATGAAATGGCAGGTCCAACATACAAGCAATGAAGTATGTTGTTGATCTGGCCCACTGGGGATCTCATATAGTTAGCCAAGATCAGTATATCCAATCATAACTGGATCATGAGTTCTATTAAAAGAACACGCCAAGATCACAAGTGCCATTACCTAGCAAATCATTGCAAAAAACAATATCCGGCCTGATGCTCTTGCAAGATATATTAGCACTTCAGTAGCACAAAGATAATAGACCTCTTGTCTAAATCTCTCCATGGTCAGAATAAAACAACCATAAGAGATAACGATATGATTCTCACATATCAAATTTCTTCAATATGTTTAGGATATAGACAACTTCTTATCCAAAATAATCGATGGAAGATAGCTCGAAATGAAAATATCAAAAGGAGATTTGGTTTAATTCATATCCTCTACCTCGAACTTCGTCGATAAGTAATGTATGTTTAGAAATGTGCAGCAGGCAGATAAACATACAATTCTTCATGTATCCCTTCTAAAGGAGGGATTCACTAGGTCAATTGTACCATATTCGACCAAGATGCTTTAAGTCATAGAGTGACTTTCTAAGCATTAAACAATATTTATTGCAATTTTGTGTTTAAGGATTAGGTATTTGGATTCCTTTAGAGCTTTTTAAAATACATCAGAATCCAGTGACTACATAAGTGTATGATGTCACCACATCTATCAACTGCATAGATAGATGATTTGTACTGCCAATAAGTATAATATCCGAAATTGATCATATAGTATAGGAGAATAGTTAGCATTGGATTCAATGCTCGGGCTTTGCGTAAAAACCCTAGTTGCTACTAGCCTTGTTTCTCACCACCATATTGTTCTCAAATCCTTTTCTAAATGAAAACAAACTTGTATCCATAGTAAAGATACTATGAGATGTTGCAAATAGTCCAAAACACCTCCTTTAGGTGAGCAAAGCTATCTCTGCTTAATTACATCATTCTACAAGGTCCAGTTTGAGCACAAAGGTGCGCTGCCATGGCCATGGACTATTGGATCACTTGAAATGCATATACAATTTGCTGAGATATAAGTGTCGACACATGTAGCCTTTATAATAGCATAATTCTCCAGTTGATATGATGTCTACATCTTATACACCCTTATGATTCATCATGACTTTCCAAAATGAGAATCAGGGGCTTCCGATATCCCAGCCTCAGTATTGTGCACCAGTGACTTAGGTTGTGAATGCCTTCCATTCTCAGGATAATTATAATCCTTTAGGTGTCTGCCAACAATAGGTTGGTTGCTAACAAAAGGTTGGTCTGCATTTACTATCTTAGAAGGTTTAGCCTTCAGTTGCTTGCAAGAAGATTAATCCCGATTTATGGCTGTACTTCTCCCCCTCTTATTCACAACACTAATTGAAATAGGGAGTTGAGTGGATTGACATGGTACCACCACTCTTTCTGGCACATTCCATATAGGATCAATAAGATTTATGATGCCAAATAATAAATGCATATGGTAGTGCATTTGCAATTTGTTGCAAATCATTGAACCAAAAGGGTTCATATGCTTTAGTACGGAATCTTGAGCCTGAAATGCTTAATGCATTCTAATTTCTTTCTTGGCATTTATTTCTAGTACTTGAAACCTCCCCCTAATGCCTGGAAATGCTCATAATTAAATACAACCAGCATACAGGGTGTAAATAGATCCTCACAAAGAGGTTCTAAATATTTAATGATCGATGAAGTGAAATCTCACATAGATCCCCAGTTTCCTGTGTACCCATAGATGTATGCTGTGGTGGTGAGGTTGGGATGTTTTAAAAGAAAACACACCCAATGTACACAAATAGGAAATACTTCATGGATTCCTACGTACTAAAAGCAGAAGGTAACTGATAAATGCAGTTAATAACAAGTTAGAAGCGTGTAAAACTTCCTAACTCCAACATAGAGTTAGGAAATAGCAATTCACTAATAATGGTCATGCGATGATACTGATTGCCTGATTCAAAGATTTATCATATCCAGTGAGGATATAATTCTGAATTCATATGCCATACAAATGGTTGGGCACTTAAGGTAAATTCAGTAGTGTGTAGGCTAATGTGCTCAAAAGGAGCCATTATTAATTCATGGTTTTCTGTAGTCAATAGGCCATATTGGAAGTCATCACATAGATGCACCATATAACCATGAAATGCCCTAAATGTCCATACGATATTTATATTGGACCGCACATGTTCTCTTGAAAGAGTTCAAAAACTTAAGACAATCAGATTAAATTTTAAGATAAGAGGAATTTTAAAATCTACTTCCCAGTGATACTTGAAGATTGTCTAGAATAAGGGAAAATCATGACCAATAGGATTGCTTCTAATTTTTCACTTCATTCCAATAATGGAATATCCAAGTCGATCATACCAAGTGTGGCACACATCAACGGCATGAAAATTGTATCAAATGAAACATGTTGTACGGAAAGATGTATATAAAATACAATCTAAGAGAAATTGTTTTCATAAACTCATATGACATATCGTAGTTGCCATCTATACAAAATATAGTATTGAATATCAAATACAGAGGTATGACACTCTAATGCATGTAGTTTGTATGACTCAAATATTACAACTAGTCTCAAAATTTATTGAGGAGTTTTGTACAACTCATATAGAAATGAGTGTGTACATCTTTATTTATTACAACATCAATAAATAACAACTACAGGGTATCAATAACTGACTCAAGGTACTGAGATTAATAGTAGACTAATCTCCAAGTTGATCAAAATGCCAAGATTATATGAAATCTCCAAGTGAATTAGTCGAGTACTCGATGAGCATGTTATCCATGTTGTTGGACTCTTCTAGAAGAAGATTAATCATGTCATCCATTGTAGTGGGGTTCTCTTGTGGAAGAGCAAGGTTGTTATGCTGTTCAATAGGAGCCTGCTGAGAACTTCCAACCTCCGGTGTATCCTCAGTAAGATTGAAGTGAGCTTCATATCTTGGCTGTGACTTTGCTTCCTTATAGGATTTCTGGTAAAGCAGAACAAGATGTTTTGGGATGCGACACTATTTAGCAACATGAAAATTGCTACCACATCGGTTACAAGATAAGTTGTTGCAATGTGCTGGTGCCTTTCCCTTTCCTCTCTTATGAGTATTGGACTTGTACCTATTGTTGTGTTTGCGTTTTCCAGCGAAATTTTGAGGATTTCCATAGGGATATCCGCTCAAATTCTTCTTATTCTCAGCACTATTCTTGACATTGTAGTGAACCTCAGGCAGAGGTAAAGTGCCCGAAGGGCGTTGATGGGCATTCTTTAAAAGAAGCTCATGATGTTTTTCTACTTGAGACAATGTGTGAATAAGCTCTGAATACTGCTGGAAGTTTTTAGCGCGATATTGTTATTGTAATATCCTATCCACTGAAAGCATAGTAGATAGAGTTTTCTCTATCTTTTCTGCCTCCGATGGTACTTTCTCACAAAACTTCAACTTGGAGCAAATACTATGAACAGCATGATCGTAGTCTGCAACAGTTTTGAAATCCTGGAGACATAAATGATTCCACTCATAATTGGCCTTGGGCGGAATGAGTTCTTTTTGCTATTCATAGCGCTCTTTAAGAGCATTCCATAACTCAAGTGGGCTATATATATCAACCATTAGGTACTCTTGCTTGAGATCCTTATGGATGTATAGCCGGAGAAGAAAAAGAGCAGTATATTTCTTCTTATCCAAAATTGGAGGAGCACCATTAACGGGTTCCTCAATTGCTTCCACAATTCCAAGGGAGGCAAAGTTGATCTTGATATCCGAAGCCCAACTTGGGTAATTGTTCCCATCAAGGGTGGGTTCATCGAACTCTTTATTTGCCATGTCCCTTAAAGCATGTAACAACCCTGTTTTTTAGAGCATTTAAAAATATAGACTTTTTAACATTTTTCTTTAATTATTACATAATCTCCTTTCCTAAATATTCAAAACGTATTTTACAAATCAAACCATGCATTAAATCATCATGTGTGATGCATTTGCTTCCTCTTAGAAATTTGACTCTAAATCTAGATCTCAAATCCATGTTTAAGCCCCCATCCCCAAATTGGATCTCAGACTTTAAATTCATTTTGGATTCAATTCATCCAAATTGAAACTAGGCCAACACCCTCAGAATCAGCCTGCTTCTTCATTCCGGCACAGCCTCCCTCCACCCTCTTCCCGCACGCGGCCTGCTTTAGCCCGCACGCACCCACCGGCCTGGCTCGCACGCACACCCTGGCCAAGCCCAGCTCCCTTTCGCTGGCAGCCCATGGCTGCCAGCGCTCTAGCCCACGTGCGCACACGCAGCCCAGCACTCGCCCGTGGAGCCTGCCCGCTTGGCACACGCAGCCTACCCGAATTTTTTTTATTTTTATATTTTTATCTTTCAATTTTTCAAAAATAAATACCTGACCAAAAAATTAGCAGATTTGGTCTTATGTCGCCGGATGAAACGGCTATAGCCGTCTGAACCGGCGAAAGGTTGCTGCACATGCCACGTGGCGGCGTTGCAGGGCTTTTCGCCGTTTCAAACGGCTATAGCCGTTTCACACGGCGAAAAGCTCCTGGCCCCGCTTTTCGCCAGCGCTGGGCGGGTGGGTGGAAGCTATAACCGTTTGAAACGGCTATAGCCGTTTGAAATGGCTATATTTCTTAAAAAATTTTAATTTACGTTGAGGATTTATTCTGCAACTATTTTCTAATTTATGTTGAGAAATTATTATGCTATATTTGGTTTGATATTATGAAATTATTTAGATTTTTATAGTTTATTTTCTGGTTCACCTATAATTGTTTAAATATTATATGTTTATAATTTTATACGGTTTGTGGATGACCCTTTAGGCCGGAATGCAATTGTGAGTTTTTGTTTTACGGAATGCAGTTGTGGAGTTTATGTGTGTAATGGTACACCTGCACAACCATAGTACAACTGCATTCCGTAAAAAAAAACCCCACAATTGCATTCCGGCCTAAAGGGTCACCCATAAACCGTATAAAATTATAAACATATAATATTAAAACAATTATAGGCGAACCAAAAATTATCCGTAAAAATATAAATCATTTCATAATATCAAACCAAATATAGTAGAATAATTTCTCAACATAAATTA
This sequence comes from Urochloa ruziziensis, assembly GCA_015476505.1. Classification (NCBI taxonomy): domain Eukaryota; kingdom Viridiplantae; phylum Streptophyta; class Magnoliopsida; order Poales; family Poaceae; genus Urochloa; species Urochloa ruziziensis. The sequence goes on from WEIB01000296.1 coordinate 50,593, forward strand.
GAAAACAGTTGCAGAATAAATCCTCAACGTAAATTAAAAAAAAGTTTAACAAATATAGCGGTTTCAAACGGCTATAGTTTCTGGCGAAAAGCGGGGCCAGGAGCTTTTCGCCGTGTGAAACGGCTATAGCCGTTTGAAACGGCGAAAAGCCCTGCAACGCCGCCACGTGGCATGTGCAGCAACCTTTCGCCGGTTCAGACGGCTATAGCCGTTTGAAATGGCGAAAAGCCCTGCAACGCCGCCACGTGGCATGTGCAACAACCTTTCGCCGGTTCAGACGGCTATAGCCATTTCATCTGGCGACATAAGACCAAATCTGCTAATTTTTAGGCCAGGTATTTATTTTTGAAAAATCGAAAAATATAAAAATATAAAAAATTCCAGCCTACCCGCTCCCCACTCTGCTGACCTCGGCCCAGCCAGGATGCGCGGCCTGCTTGCTGTGCAGCCCGTGCCATTGTTGGGCTCACGCGCACCGCGCTACCGCTAACGCACATCGCGGAATTTTTTTTTATTTTTATATTTTTTTTACGATTTTTGAAAAATAAATTGCTGGCTCAAAATTTAGCAGATCTGGTCTTATATCGCCAGATGGGACGGCTATCGCCGGCTGAAACGGCGACAGGGATGGCTTTCGCCGTTCCATACGGTGATAAGGACCGTCGGTGCGGTCAAACACCTTTCACCGCGGTCAAAACAAAAACCGCCGGCCCATCCGGCGATAGGCTGTCGGCGCCAGGGGCCCACGGCCCTTTCGCCGCCCCATCCGGCGAAAGGCCCTTTCGCCGTAACGGTCGGCGAAAGGCCCCATGCCTCGCCGTTTCGGCCGGCGAAAGGCCCCCGCCCTTTTTAACCCCCCGCGCGCGGCTGAGAGAGCGAGCTCTCTCAGCTTTACTGCCGCGCGCCCACCAGAGAAGGAAGAGGAGAGGAGAGGAGAGGAGAGGAGAGGAGAGGGAAGGGAAGGGAAGGGAAGGGAAGGGGAGGGGAGGGAAGGGAAGGAGAGGGCAGCGAAGCTCTGCCAGATCTACACTTCGCATCAGGTAAAATTTTATTTACCTTGCAGTCAATTTCATTTATGTTTTTAGATAGATAGTTGTAGATGCTAGCTTTTAGATATGAACTAGGTCATCGAAAAGTTTAGTTACAAGATTGTTTAGTTTATTTTTATTAGATATGAACTTGGTCATAGAAAAGTTTAGTTACTAGATCTAGACTGCTTTTGCTTAGTAAATTTAATTTTTTATACCTATATGTAGATGCTAGTTAGAACTAGTGGTATTATATTTTTAGGTTTGCATGGTAGGTAGTAATATTGTTAGTTTGGATTTGTAATATAGAAAAATGAGTAGTATAGTTTTTTTATATGAACTATGTGATTCGAATAAATGTGAACGGTTTTTTTTGTTATTAGATGTCAACCGCTACTAGCTATCTCAGTAATTTTTAGATATAACTATTTTATAGAAAAACTAATTAGTAATTTTATTTTTTTATAGAAATGCTAGTTATATGTCATAGAAAAAATAGTTAGCCCTGACTTTTACATTACATTTGTTATTTAGTTCTTAACATATGAGATATAAAAAATATTTTCGTAGTCAGTGGTCACTCAATTTTTTTAGTGACATTTATAGTTGAAATGAAAAAGTAGTTACTCACAATTATTAGTGCTCTTACGTATCATGGCAGGCATGTCAGAGAGTTTATTTTTTCAAGTGTTTTATGGGCCTGGGGAGGTTAGGTATGGTCCTGAAGGGGTAGACTTGTCTGAATTTAAGTCATTCACCAAACAAGTAGTTCGAGCAAGAGAGAGGAACTGGACCTCAGTTTGCAACTGGCTATTCAAGGCATTTGGACTTGACAGGGAGCAATTTGAGCTGTCAGTCATGGCTGTAGTAAGGTTTCGAATGGACACACCCCTGTTTTGGGAGTTGATGCCCCTTGTTGGAACCCAAAACTATAGAGAGTATGTCAATATAGCTACCGAGCGTGGCTTACCACTAGTCTTGTTTGTTCAAGTTTATCAGAAGATTGGGTCTAGCAGTCAGCATCAAGATGACGACAATGCAATTACAGCCGATCCTGCCCAAGAAGATACTGAACAAGAGGAGGTAGATGGAGAACACGAGGAGGTAGATGTTGAAGACGCTCCCCATGAACCAACCGGCGAGGCTGATGAGGGGGAACACATCCCTGAGTTAGTTGAGCAGGTTGAGAGGGAGGGGCAAGAGCAGTTTGATGGCATGGAGGGAGACACTTCAGATGAGGAGGATTGCTATCCTGTGCCACGCAACTGGGCAAGCTATGAGTATTCAGCTCTAACTGTCAATGAAGGTGAAGCGGTGGATTGGGAGTACAGAGAGAATGAGGTTTCTGTCGGTACAATGTATGCAAGTGGGGATGAAGTTAAGGAAGCCATAAAGCGGTGGTCTACACTATCTTTGCAAAGACAGTTCCGAGTGGTGAAGAGCAGCCCAAAGGTATATGATGTGTGTTGCGTGCAAAGCAACTGCCCTTTTAGAGTTCATGCATTTAAAGGCAAGTGGACTGATTACTGGGAGGTGTCGAAATTGGTGGAGCATGAATGCCAACTTGAGGAGTTAAACCCACATCACCGCACCTTACAGCAGATTTTGTGGCTCAATTCATGTATGCTCAGATCGTCGACAATCCCAGCTTCGAGCCAAAATCAATTATTTGTGCCGTGGAAGAAAAATTTCATTACAAAATTCAGCTACAACAAGCGTATAGAGCAAAGCAGAAGGCAATGGAGATGAAATGGGGGACGTATGAAGCGTCGTATAACAATCTTCCAGCCTTGCTGCACAACATATGTTTGAGAAATCAAGGCAGTTACTATGACTTGAAAACCTATCCCTGTGCTGAGAAACCAGGCAAGCAGGTGTTGCAGCGTTCATTCCTAGCCTTGGGTGCTTGCATGAGGCTTTCAGCATTGCCGACCAGTCATTTGTATTGATGGCACATTTTTGACTGGGAGGTA